>JBBBDQ010001750.1:677500-692500 GCA_037127315.1 Ascarosepion bandense | reverse complement strand
CAAATATTTTGTCATATACAGCCTACCATAATATTTCAATATTGTAAATTTTACGAAAAAAATTACGAATTTTCGCTTTACCAGTCAACAATCAACGCCATTTTCTGACACCTGTCGTCTGGCGATAAGAAACTTATTTAAACATTTTTTTAAAATCAAAATCAAAATGTCTACGTCTCGTTAAAACAAAAACTCTTAATTTGATGAATTGTGAACAGAATTTAACTGAAATTACTCACTTTTTTTCTAAAAAAGCAGTAAAAAACATTTTTGCTAGGAGGAGTGTCTTTTTTATGAGGTGATTGAAGTGGCAAGTAACTTCTACAGTTGTTGACAGACAAACCGTAAGTGACGAAATATTATGGTAGGCAGTATATGATAAAATATTCGTGACTGCGTGCCCTGACTCCAACTCATTCTTTGCCCCTTTTACATATAAGATCGCAAAAACGGAGAGGATAATTTAAAATATATTTACCTAATTAATATAACATGTTACATAGATAAAAACAGAGTGCTCAATAGATATTTTCCAGAGCAATATAAAATATAGAGAGGAAAACTCAACCCATACTTAAACGGTTATAAATCCAGACAAAACTGAAAAATCAAGTGTTACATTTAACGCAGAATGCTAAAAAATAAAATTTGCATCGAGAGAAAATAAGTTTAGGTGAAAAGTAAAGTTTTATAAATAAGAGCAGAAACAATGTATCACAAAAATAATAAATGAATACACCAAAACACACATACACCAAAAATCATAAAGAAAAAATATATACAAACACAAATAAGGAGTATAATATAATCAAATGCAAAATATAGACACACAGCCATATAATTATAAGAGTTCATATAAATATAAGAGGTCATATAAATATAAGAGGTCTTATAATTATAAGAGTTCATCTAAACTTATTTATAAATGGAACTTTGTGCGTATGTGTGTGTCTGTGTGTGTGTCTGTGTCTGTGTCCGTTACCTATAAACTCCGAAACGGCTGAACCGATTTTCTTGAAAATTTACAGAGTTGTACTATAAGCGTCTGCGAGTGTACTTAGCTAGGTTTTGTGTTTAGGTACTCCCGATAAATACTGAAAACCGATAATTGAAAAAATCGGCTTATAGAAGGAGTGATCCGATTTTAATCAAATTTGATACACTCACAGACAAAGATATAAGAAACGATATTCAGAAGTTTCAATGTTGCAGTTCTTACAATAGTGTAGAAAATCGATAATATATATATATATATATATATATATATATATATATAAGGCAAGATGTTTGTGTGTGTGTCTGTTTATCTGCCTGTATGTCTGTATTTTTTTCAACCCTTTTATTTTAGTTTTTGCTGCGAGTTTGGCTCTAAATAGGTATAATTGTAGTTCTTAATCTCAGCCATGATACTATTTACTCAGAGGACTTATTTAGCCTTCAAAATTCAGTTTACGACGAAAACAACGTATTTGATATCGATACTAGGAAATGAAAATTTGACTTACATCCATTCATTTTTCTTTCAGTCTACGGTTTCGCTTTAACTGGAAACAACTATTGCTTTCGTGCCAACGTCCAAAGAGTCTGAGCTCCAGGACCATGGATTAGTTTTAAAGATTTCATTACACCCGAGCAATGCCGGGCTATACTGCCATTAGCATGGAACAGGCTTGCCTCCCTGAGAGTAAAACACTACGCCTCCTTGGCCTTACACTCTCAGCGGACCTCAAATGGAATGACTATATCGAATCCATTGCTAAGTCCGCTGCTATGAAGGTCGGTTTTCTGTGCAGGGCCCGGAAATTTTTCCCGTCTGAATCTAACCTGCACATCTGTAAATCTACAATCCGCCCGTGTATTGAATACTGCTGCCACATCTGGTCGGGTGCCCCTGCTACTCTCCTCGGGCTTCTTGACAAAATCTGTAATGTGATCGATCCTGTCCTGGCGGACCGGCTGCAACCACTCTCTCACCGACGTGACGTGGCTTCCCTGTGCCACTTCTACAAGTACTTTCACGGCCTCTACTTCGATGAACTTGAGTCATTGGTGCCGCCTAGTTACGAATTTTACACGAGATACAAGATTGGTAACTAGGTCCCACCCTTTTACAGTGAAGCAGATAAAATGTAACCACAATTTCTACTCCAACAGCTTCTTTCCTCGCACTTTCCCGCCTGTGTAATTCACTTCCACATGTTCGCTTCCCCGACAGCTACAATCTCCAGGAGTTTAAGTGCAAGGTCAATAGACACCTCCTAACACGCTAACTTGCATCTATTCTCTCAAACATTCTCACCATCTAACCAACCCTCATTCTCGGTACCCTTACCCGTCTATCACCCTCCTTCTAACATTTCCTCTATCCAACCATCCTTTCCCATCACTCCTCCGACCCTATGTAACCCCCTGCGCTACAGTGGCAGTGGAATGCCTTGCTCGGGGTAAAACGATTAAAATATATATATATATATATATATATAAGAGGCCATATATGCATATAATAATATCCACACAAGAATAACTTAAAACTAAAGCTAAAAATAACCAAACTAAAGAAGTGATGCAGATAAAAATAATAAATAGAAACATACACAGCCATCCTCAGAGAAACCTGTTTCACAACTCATCAGAAAATATCTGATTGTGTCCAGCCAGGATTGAAAACTAACCGATCTGTCATCAGTAGGAGATTCTATCCCTAAGCTATAAGTGCACGGTGAAATAAATTTCATTTAAGCGTGTTATATACTTAATGTAATAACACGCTGGTAGCCGACAGTGTTCGATTCATACTGAAGAACAATGCGTAAATAGCGGTGAATAGCTTCTGCTTTTTAAAGTCTGGGCTCTCGGTAGAAGGAGACAGACTTTTTAGGGTGTATATTATCATTATACACGGCCAGTAGCTGAGAGTGTTCTAATTCATTGCTGAATGAACGATGCGTATATATATATATATATATATATATATATAATTTGTAAACATATTTCATTTGTAAACGAGTTATTACGCAACCCAGGTTTATATCCACCGGGTGACTTCAGGGGATTTACAATAACTGATTTTACCGTTTTTTAATACAAATGAGTACTGTTATAATTTAATTATAACCACAAACTAAAAAATTAAATAATTATATATATATAATTCGTCAGAATAGAACTTGTCAGCAAAATTAAAACAGAAAAGTTGTTAAAAGTTTTTATAGGCAAATTCTCCGTTTTAATTTTGTCGACAATTTTTATTCTGATGAAGTGTCGGCCGAAAGGCACCTAAATTTCTTTTCGTTTTTTAAGAGAGATGGCTTTGTATCTATCTTAATAATAAAATGATCCTATTTAAATATTTTTGTTTAGTAAGAAAAAGAACTTGTTCCGATATATATATATATATATATATATATATATATATATATATATATATATATATATATATATAAAAAACGAGACTATGATTATACGCGTGTCGAAATCCTTCCTCGAAAACTTTCGATAGAAGGAAAAAATGGTTTTAAATAAAGAAAGAGCTTAGTACATGGACGTCAGTCAAAAGTGTTCGGACCGAGATCAGCACGAAGCCCGAAGAAAAAAAAACCCGATACGATTAATCATCTAACTAAAAGCGCTCAATACAGAGGTAGAGCGAAATAAATAGATAACACCTAATGAGCCAGACGAACCTACTTAGGTTTCACCTAAACGGATCGTCAGGCAAAGCTTTCCCTGACAATCCGTTTAGGTGAAACCTAGGTAGGTTTGTCTGGCGCATGAGATGTTATATATATATATATATAACATCTCGTATATATATATATATATATATATATATATATATATATTAGAAGTAGTACAAACTATCGGGTTGTCAGTCCACTGTTTGTAGTGATTTACTTTATTAAGAGTGCTTGATACTTAGTAGAGTATTATATGTGATAATATTCTTATTATAATTTTAAAATATAAACATATTTTACTGCGACGTAAAAGACGTTTTGTTTCGGTAATATTTTTTTAGCACACCTTATTAGAAACACAACGGCTCTGATGTCTTTATTATAAAATTATAATAAGAACTTTGCCATAATATATATATATACGTTTATACCAATATTTTGCAACATCTAGTGAAGAGCACAACTTCAGTAGAGAAAAGAAAAATAAAGAAAAGATAAAGAAAAGACATTTTTAACAATATTCAAAATATATTCGCAGGACATCTGTTTTCTTCAAGTCCTATTTAAAAGAAAACAGACATACTGCGAAAACAGGGTAACAGAGCTTGTTTTCACGTCTGCTCGTGGACCGTGCCTTTTGTTAAGAGACACGTTCGACGAGTGGACGTGAAAATGAAGCTCTCCTACAAGCTCTTCTACCATTCCGAAGATGAGATTTTGATCTCGAAATATTATTGAATAATAAATAGGTAATACCCAACACCTTCTGTACCTTCCCTTATTTTACTAAACGCGTTATGATAACTTCCAACACTTACCCATATACCTTATATATATATATATATATATATATATATATATGTAATGTTCAAACAGACAAATATGTTGGTTGCTAATTGTTAATCCATTTTGTTAATCCCCCTCACTTTCTGTATATATATATATATATATATATATATATATATATGAATTAAAATCCGTCAATATTAATAGAGTAACTAAAGAACAGATAGAAAAAGTATGTTTAATCTAATTTGGTTCACTTTAATAAGCTTTTTAAGAAATCATTCGTCAAACAAATCTCTGAAGAAGTCTTTTAAAGTGAAGCATGTTAGATTAAATGCTTTATTTCCTAACTGTTCTTTACTTATATATATATATATATATATATATATATATATATATACCCAGTGTGGACATATGTTTTAAAACTACATGGTGACTGCCAGTATTCTAGGTTACTTCAAAACTTTTTTGTTCAATATTTATTTGGTGAATTTTGGTCTGAAACTTTCATTGTATATGATTAATGGAAAACTATTACATTAAGTGTTTTTCTACTGAAGTAGATTATGTTGAAAAATTGATATTTGTGAAGATTTTATGAGATGCATTAGATGCTCCCTACAAATTTTCAAGGAAGAAGAAAGAAAAAAGTTTCTTCCTTTTACTTCATAGCTCTCTACACTGGTAAACAAACAGATGTATACCAGATATTTGCAACCCGCTGCTTTCCCCTGTCTCTGTTTCCCCTCAATCTGACATGTGAGTATCAGATTCTCTAAGTCCTCCTTCCTCATTGCATGTCCCAGAAACTTTAGCTGTCTTTTTCTGATGCTCAAACAGATGTATACCAGATATTTGCAACCCGCTGCTTTCCCCTGTCTCTGTTTCCCCTCAATCTGACATGTGAGTATCAGATTCTCTAAGTCCTCCTTCCTCATTGCATGTCCCAGAAACTTTAGCTGTCTTTTTCTGATGCTCAATATTAATTTCCTTTTTGTTTCCACCATTTCTAAGACCTCATCATTGCTCACATGCTCGATCCATGATATCCGCCGAATCCTTCTGTAGAACCATATTTCAGTTGCTTCAAGTTTTTCCTTCATCTTTGATGATATTGTCCAGCATTCACTGCCATATTGAAGTACTGATATTACATAGCAATCTAGTACTCTCTTCTTTGTTTCTAGTGAATTTTTCCTGTCTTTTAATACTCTGCTCAGCTTCTGGAAAGCGTCCTTTGCCATGCCAATTCGCCTTCGGATCTTTGTGTCGCACTTTCCGTCTTCCGTTAGAATACCTCCCAAGTACTTCTTTTTTCAAAATTTATGGTAATTGCCTTTAAGGCTTTAAAATATTATCTGAGGTACGCAATTAGCAGGGACGCATTTGTTTAGGGACGCAATTTCCCCGGTACGCAACTTTCTGGTATGAAAATGACCGGTATGTAGCTGTCCCCGATTTTATGCATATTTCTTGTGAAAACCTGATTAGTCATGACAAATTTATCACAGAAGTACCAAATTTGTTGTATCCCCGAGGTGGATAACAGCAAATGCGGTATTATTCAGCACAATATCCGGGGCTAAACGGCCATATACAGAACAGTACAATAGGTACAATAACTGACAAAACAGAACACACAACACAGAGAGGATGGGTTCAGATCGCAATAATCGCCAAAGTAATCATTCCGAAATGGCACTCGAATATTACGCCTCGAATGCTACTATTCTTTACTTAAATAGAGCATTTCAGACCATCGGCTACTCCATCATTGAGAGTGCTGCCGGCGTATTAGCCACTCTACAACAAAATTCATGGAAACTATTTAGAATGTAATATTTAGAAGCGCATTTACCTTCCGTCACCGATCTTCGATTTTAGGACACCGGGTGTTTGTTAAAAATACTTCATATGAGAAAGAAAGAAAGAAAGAAAGAAAGAAAGAAAGAAAGAAAGAAAGAAAGAAAGAAAGAAAGAAAGAAAGAAAGAAAGAAAGAAAGAAAGAAAGAAAGAAAGAAAGAAAGAAAGAAAAAAAGAAAGAAAGAAAGAAAGAAAGAAAGAAAGAAAGAAAGAAAGAAAGAAAGAAAGGAAATGTGCTTAATGTTTCCTTTCAGTGCTTTCTAAATAACAGACTCTTCTATTTTGATCGGATGAAAAGATGGAAAAGACATATCAGAGATGCTACTTAGTCTCTGTGAGAAAAGGAAAGAAGGAAAAATAGAAAGAAGGAAAGAAAGAAGGGAAGAGATATGTGTTTAACATCTGTCAGTATCTTCTAAATAATAGACTATTCCATTTTGATTGAGTGGGAAAACGGGAAAAAACGTCTTAGAGACGCTAATTGGCTTCAGCGAGAAAAAAGAACAAAGCACAAAGGAAAGAAGGGTTGTTAACACAATCATGTGTTAACGAACCTTCATCAGTTGCAGTGAAAGGGAAACAGTTGTCAATTTCAAAACTTTTCATTTTACACCCCTTATTTCTTTAAATACCGACCAGCACTTACATTGATTATACTTGTTGTGGTGCCCTATCTATAAGAATGGACTCTTCCTCCATCAATAAATAATAACCTGTGTGACTTCCGTAGACACAGCTGTAAGACAGTCGTGCGACAGTCTAAAGACAGTTGAAAAGCTGCGTAACGATACAGTTTTGACTTACACTTCTATATCCGCTGATTGCTAACACCTATTATTGTATATATTGTTCTGTTATTCTAATACACTGTTTGAACGGACCTTCTTGTTGTCGTGTCTTACTCCAGGGCCCAAACAGGCGACGAAGATTCGCCACAACAAATTTTGGCGACGAAGATTCGCCGAAACAAATTGACAACGAAGATTCACCACAACAATACTTTAAAAATAAGAGTGCTGGTCGTTTAAGAGCTAAAAAGGTACAACTTCACCTCTTCTAACTTCCCCTTTTTTTTTTCTTTCATTCTTTCTTGTTAGGCTCAAATATTTAACGATGTGATGGGGGGAAATACGGTGATACAGATATTTTATTGTCGTAGAACTTGCCATAAGCTTATTCAATCATTAACTTAAGAAAAAGATTCATAAAAAAATTAAATAGCAACACTTAATTTTTCACGGGTATTTGTAGTTTTTTTTTTTATATAATCATATCGCCTCAAGCAAGGTATTTTATTGTCACTGTTTTGCAGGGGGTTACATAGGAGGAAAGTTATAAGAAAGAGTGACAGGTTATAGAGGGGTCAGGAAGTGGGTAAAAGAAGGATGACTGTGGTAATAAAATGAGGGATCAGTTTATATATTGATTGTAATGTAGGATTGATCTCCCACTTTATATTCACATTATAATAGCATAGAACTTTTTTTATTTTTTATAATTATATCGCCCCAAGCAAGGTATTTTATTGCCACTGTTTTGCAGGGGGTTACATAGGAGGAAAGTTATGAGAAAAAGTAACAGGTTATAGGGGGTGTCAGGAAGTGGGTAAGAGAAGGACGACTGTGGTAATAAAGTGAGAGATCAGTTTATATACTGATTGTAATATAGGATTGATCCCCCACTTTAAAATCACATTATAATAGCATAGAACTTTTTTTTATTTTTTATAATTATATCGCCCCAAGTAAGGCATTTTACTGCCACTGTTTTGCAGGGGGTTACATAGGAGGAAAGTTATGAGAAAAAGTAACAGGTTATAGGGGGTGTCAGGCAGTGGGTAAGAGAAGAATGAGAATACTTATGAGAGTGGAGTGGACGGAGAGAAAGGAGCATGTGAGCGAGGATGCAGGTTAATGAAATAGGAGATGACTACTGACTTTACATTTAAATTCCTGGAGATTGTAGCTGTCGGGAAAGCAAGTAAATGGAGGGAATTCCACAGTCGATAAGTGCAAGAAAAGAAGCTGATGGAGTAGACTTTGCGTTTACAATTTATTGGTTTCACAGTAAAAGGGTGGGACCGAGTTGCTAATATTGTGGCTCGAGTAAATTTATATATAGGGGGCACCAATGTGCTAAGTTCATTGGAGCAGAATTATTATTATTATTTATTTATTTATTTATTTATTTTATTTTAGCTTATCTTATTTTAATTTATCCCGGACTAGTGTGTCCTGGTAGATTTAATAACTAATTTTATTGATGTGATAAATTACCAACTCATCACCAGAGACACAACTTGGTGGAGAATCTCTGGAAACAGTCGACAAGTTTGTTTACTGGAGATCCGCCATAACATCGCCCCTATCTAGGAATGCAGAACTGACACGCAGAATAGGAAAGTCCTCAGCTGTATTCAAGAAACTTATGAAAAGAGCATAGGAAACGTGATAAACTTAAGATAAAACCCAAGACTCTAATTTGCCTAACGTACGTCCTCCCAACACCCCTTTACGGGAGTCAGACATTGACATTGTATGTTGGTCAAGAGAGGAGGTTAAACAGTTTTCACATGAGATGCTTAAGAAATATTTTTAAAGTTAAGCAGCATGATAGGATCCCGGATACAAAAGTGATAAAAAGAGCTGGAATTCAATCACTATATCCCATCCTGATGGATTTTTTAACCCTCTAGGGCCATTCGTATCATATTTGATACAGTATTTCCCTATAAGGAAACGTTTGGTATTTCCCTATAAGGAAACATTTGGTATTCATTTACTGAGCAGTCAGTACTGCTTTCATTTGAAATTTATAAAATATTTCTCTTAAAAAATTTTTCAGGAAAATATTTCTTTCAAGGCTTGTTTTCATACTGTATCAAATATGATACGAATGGCCCTAGAGGGTTAACGATGTCGCGAACTGAGTGGCAGTTGCCTGGAATCGAGTGATGGGTAGAGCTGTTGTTTTTGCGAGAGCGAAAGAGCTACAGTCAGAAATAACAGCCATTAAATTTAATGAGTTAAGTTTAATGAATTATTGGTGAAATTTGATGGGTTGTTCATGAACGATAGGAAAGTTATTGAATTTGATGGATTGTTATTTAGCGTTAAGGAGGTCATTGAATTTGATGGATTGTGAACAGACTGAAAGTTATAAAATTTAATAAATTAATGATAAACAAACTGAAGACTATTAAATATAATGGATTGTTCGTGAGAAGTCAGAAAGCCATTGAATTTATTGATATATTGGTGAATCATCTGAAGACCATTAAATTTGATGGTTTGTTCGTGAGCGGTCTAAAAGCCATTAAATTTAATGAAATATTGGTAAACGATCTGAAAACCGTTAAATTTGATGGATTGTTCGTGAACAGTCTGAAAGCCATTAAATTTAATGAATTATTGGTGAATGAACTGAGGGTTATTAAATTTAGTGGATTGTTCTTGAGCGGTCTGAAAGCCATTAAATTTCATGAAGTATTGGTGAACGATCTGAAGGCCATTAAATTTTATGGATTGTTCGTGAATGGTCTTAAATGATGTTTTCTTAACCTTATGAGCCGATTCTGAGTTAACTCGTCAATGTCGTTTTTTTTTTCGCACGTTTTGATAGCTGGAGATTTTTATTTAATGTTTGAATGTTGACGCATTTCATTTCAGAACTTAAAGCAGTCAATTCTATGTTTACCGTTTCTACAATGTCTAATTCCCGAAATGAACTCGAAATTTCCAGTGAAACACGTGAGCGTCTAAGATCGCTTTATCCATCCGATCTTTTCTCGCAGAATAGTGACAGACAGATAAAAATCAAAGGAAGACATTTCTACAAGATGAAACGCGGGCGATGCAACGGCCGAGACTTTATCATAAACAACAACAAAACTAATGAAGTTGCTTCTGAGGAATAAATACATAATTGCAATTAAATCACAAAAAAAGGAGCCCGGAGGTTGTCAAAACATTTTAATAACGAAAATCTAACTTATTTATAAATGGAAATTTGTGTGTGTGTGTGTGTGTGTGTGTGTGTGTGTGTGTGTGTGTGCGTCCATTACCTATAGACTCCGAAATGGCTGAACCGATTTTTTTTTTAAATTTACACAGTTGTACTATAAGCGTCTGTATTTTTTCAGCCCTTTTATTTTAGTTTTTGCTTCGGGTTTGGCTCCAAGTAGGTATAATTGTAGTTCTTAGTCTCAACCATGTTAACCTTCAAAATTCAGTTTACGACGAAAAAACTTATTTGATATCGATACCCGGAAATCAAAATTTGACTTACATGCATTCATTTTTTTTTTCCGTCTACGGTTTCATTTTAACTGGAAACAACTATTGCTTTTTAGTCTTTCGTACCAACGTCCAAAGTATCTGAGCTCCAGGACCATGGATTAGTTTTAAAGCTTTCATTACACCCGAGCAACACCGGGCTATACTGCTAGTAATGCTAATAATTAGATCAGTATATAGTCTATATATATATAAAAAGTAATCTGTGAGTCTGTGTGTGACTGTTCCTTATGCACGATTACATTTTTTAAGCTACGCCATTCAAAATTTCTAGGGAGACATATCTGCAGGGAAGCCAGGTCGACACATACTTTTTGAGTTTTAAGTTGTTATTTTCCCTTTCGCACTTTTTGGCCAATGGACACGATTGTTTACATTTGCTCCGTAAAACATCTAAGATCTAAGACGGTTGTTGGATTACGTCACAGAAATCAAATCACACATGTCAAACGCGACTAAAATATTTTGTTATTAAAAAATATATATTTAATTTTTATTCCGACTTTTTAAAAACTCATTTGGTCAACAAAAATGTGAATATTTTTACCCTTAATTTTGAAACAAAAGAAATATTAAAAAAAAATAAGAGTTTTTTTCAAATAAAAACAAAATATGTAAAATAAAAAGTGGCATCTTCTACTACTAAATGTTCTGAATTGCACGGGCAACGCCGGGTTATGATGCTAGTAATATCTAAACCATCATATCAAACAAGCAAACACAAAAGAAGCCCGGAGATTACAGCTGCCGAACCGTTTTAACAAACATAAAAACAATGAAATTGCTCAGAAACCAGCATATAATCATAAGTACATCTCATTTCGGAAATACATAAAGGAAGAAGGCCGGGGGTTACAACTGCCAAAAAGTTGTAATAAATACGAGATCTTCGGGAAAAGTAGTCGAAATGAATTTATATTAAAAATCGTAATAAGGTTTTATAACAGAGATTCAAATACTAAGAATGCCGAATGAATTATGGCCGGAATATTGTGATTAAGAAAAGAGAAGCGAAAAAACTAGTCCAAGGAAAGTAACATAAAATGGTAACGACACAGAAATAAGACCGTATACTAAAGCGACCAGAATTTTACTATAAAAAACAGAGGCATGTACACCAACGATACCACCGTTTACTGACCAAAAATCTACTGAGGTTGACAAAGCAAACCTCGCTACCGAGGAGATCCAATCCGTGGGGGACTCGGGTAAGAAATGGCTCGTAAAATTTAATGCTTCCAAAACGAAGCTACTCTCTATTAACCATCATAGAAAATCGTTCCTACACCCCCCATTAGCATGGAACAGGCTTGCCTCCCTGAGAGTAAAACACTACGCCTCCTTGGTCTCACACTCTCAACAGAACTCAAGTGGAATGAAACCATACCTAAATCCGCTGCTAAGAAGGTCGATTCACTGTGCAGGGCCAGGAAGTGTTTCCCGTCAGAGTCCATCCTGCACATATATAAATCTACCATCCGCCCGTGTATTGAATACTGCTGCCACATCTGGTCAGGTGCCGCTGCTGTTCACTTAGGGGTTCTTGACAGAATCTAACGTAGAATCTGTAATGTGATATATACCGACTTGGCTGCTCAGCTGCAGTCGCTATCTCACCGGCGCGATGTGGCTTCCCTGTGCCTCTTCTATAAATACTTTCACGGCTTCTGCTCCAATGAACTTAGATCACTGGTGCCTCCTAGGTATGAATTTACACGAGCTGCTAGATTAGCAACTAGGTCCCACCCTTTTCCAGTGAAACATAACATATAACCGTAATTTCTACTCTAACAGCTTTTTTTATCGCACCTCCCGCCTGTGGAATTCCCTTCCATATACTTGCTTCCCCGACAGCTACAATCTCCAGGGCTTTAAATGTAAGGTCAATAGACATCTCCTATCTCATTAACTCACATCCATTCTCTCAATCTCTTCCTTCCCTCTACTCCACCCCTATTCTCGGTATTCACATCCGTCTATTATCCTCCTCCTGGCATTTTCCATAATTAACGCCCCTTTCTCATCACTATCCCCTATGTAACTCCCTGTGCAACAGTGGCAGTAGAATGGCTTGCTTTGGGGTGAGAAGATTTAAAAAAAGAAAAAAAAGAAGAGAAAACTAATTTTAGTCCCCGATTCGGAGATAACATTCAACTTTTCTACTTGGCAGGCAATATGAGGTAACTTTTTCTCCTATGAACCTGTAGCTATATATATAAATTTTATATAATCATTTCAAACCAAGCAAAGCAGTACTAAGAGGTGAGCGATGAGGAAGAGGATCAAATTACAGGGGGTGTCAGAAAATGGATAAGAGAAGGATGAGAGCACTGGTGTAAAGAGATCTGCATGAGAATAGAGTGGAAAGGGAGAAAAACACGATACAAGGGTTGTCAGAGAAAGAATGCGAGTCAAAGAGATAAGAGATGGCAACTGACATTGCATTTAAATTCTTGCAGGTTGTAACTGTCAGGGAAGCAAGCACACGGAAAGGAATTCCAGGGTGGAAAGTGGGATATATATCGTCTCTGGTGGTTAAAAGAGAGCAGTTTTGTTTCAGAGACATTAAAATCTACAAGCCATTTCCTGCCTTAGTTAACCACCGATTGGAAGTTTTCAAGAGCAACAGTTAGATCTACTTTGTCAGCCTTAATAGATTTCCGATTGGCTAGTATAATTAAACGAGTGAGACCATACCGTCAAAAATTACTTATATCGATGGAAATCGATATGCCGTCTAAAATGATGGCAACATATATATTGATATACCTATTATTGAGTATCTTACATTAAAACATAAGAAAAAAAAAACTACACCCCGAGCGTTAGTTTTTAGTTCCTGGTTATCTTCCCCTCTCCAGGAATTACTCCAATGTCCATATGCATGGGCTTGGTGTTTATATCAGCGAACACCTACCTCCAGTCAGGGTAACATCTCTCGAATCCCTGGATCACGCTTTCATGTGCTTCCGTCTCTCACTTCTAAGATCGATTAGCTATCTCTTCTTCCGCTCCCCCTCCACCTCTAACTGTTCGTTCAGTTTTTTTTTCTTATTTTTTTTTCATTTGGAATAAGTAGGCTAAACTATAGCTCGGTTCACACTCCACCCACGTCTATTGAACAGGCTCATCCCTTGTTCCCTGTTTAGGATGTGGTTTCCGGCTTTCTCTCTTCCAATCTTTTCACTCTCCTCTTTATTTTTTTTCAATTGGAGTAGATAGACTAAACTATCGCCCGGTTCATACTCCACCCACGTCTATTGAACAGGCGAAGAGGCTCATACCTTGTTCTTTGTTTAGGATGTGGTTTCCGGCTTTCTCTCTTCCAATCTTTTCACTTTTATTTCTTTCTTTTTTCCAATTAGAGTAGATAGACTAAACTATCGCCCGGTTCATTCTCCACCCACGTCTACTGAACAGGCAAAGAGGCTCATACCTTGTTCTTTGTTTAGGATGTGGTTTCCGGCTTTCTCTTTTCCAATCTTTTCACTCTTACGTAGCCCCCTGCACATCAGTGGCGTTAACGCCTTGCTCGGGGTGATATGATTAAAATATATATATATATATATGTGTGTGTGTGTGTGTGTGTGTGTGTGTGTGTGTGTGTGTGTAAATAAATACACAACGGCTTTTATTATAATAGATGGTATAACTTTGCAGATAATTATTGTAGTCAATGTCAGTTAAATATTGATTTCTTCAATATTCTATCGATATTAAATCATGATTTCAGGGCGCAGGGTTCCTTATTCAAATGATTTTATAAACAAAATCGGAAATCGTTACTAACTCGATAAATGTAATTATATTTTAGACGATCCACCTGAACATTTTGACTCAGTGATGAAGTCCATTCCAGCGTTTCACTACACCCGCGGTTTCACGAAACCCCGGTTGCACTATACTCGCTGCGGCCTCACGATACCCGTGGTTTTAGTATATCTGCATTTTCAGTATACACGCAGTTTCACTAGAACCACGGTCTCACTAGACCCGTGGTTTCACTATAACCTCAGATTATCTACAATTGCTGTCTCACGATACCTGCAGTTTCACTAAAACTTTGAATTCGCTATATCAGCATTTACAATCGCGGTTTCGCTATAAACCCCGGTTTCGCTTTAACCGCGGTTTTGCTTTGACCGCGGTTTCACTTTAAATAATAGCTTACGGTATATAGCCTCTACAATCGCCGAACTGAAGCAACGGCAACCTGGTAAGGTACCCAGATGTATGACTGCTAGGGATGACCATGTGCTGTACGCTTGGATGTGCAAATGGTGCAATGGAATTGGAAAACGCAGAACCGAGCTCCAATTCCACTTGCGTTTGCTATATGCTCTAACGCGCAATATATATATATATATATATATATATAT
>JBBBDQ010001750.1:657500-672500 GCA_037127315.1 Ascarosepion bandense | reverse complement strand
CGTGTAACACGTATGGCACTTAACTGTACATAAAAAACTGGAAAAAATCAATACTATCGAACGGTTATGATGAACGACAAGTTTAAATGGTAAGGTTTCGGCCCCTGCTAACCGTGTTGCTCACGTAGTTGAGCAGCTGTTTACGAGTTCGATTCTTGGTCAAAAAGCTAACTTTAACTGCTCTGTTTAAAAATGGCCAGAGAATTACTGTTTTATGGCATATCAACCTCGGCGAGTCATTTATTTATTGCTGGTAATACCTTTTTCTTTTCAAGAATTTATTGTTGTTTTTATATAAGTTTTGTGTCTAGTAATACTTTTTTCTTTTCGAGTACCAAGATTCATTGGGATTTGTTTTTAAGGGCAGGGTCCCCATGTCTTGCCCTTGTTATTTAACCCATAACTGAAGGGAAGGGACGGATTAATACCTTCCCCAAGGGTACCAGTTCTTAAGTGAAAACAGTGTATCCAACTGGAATTCGAACTCGGCTCACCGATTTCTCTTTCCGAGCCGATATCCACGGCACCACAACGCACATCCGTCACTAAACGCTTACAGCACCTGGTATTCCCAAGCGGCCACCCATCTAAGTACTGACCAGGCTCAACGTTGCTTAACTTCGGTGATCGAGTGAGAACCGGTGTATTCAACGTGATATGGCCGTAAGCCAATAAACGCTTACAGCACCTAGTATTCCCAAGCGGCCACCCATCTAAGTACTGACCAGGCTCAACGTTGCTTAACTTCGGTGTATTCAACGTGATATGGCCGTAAGCCGCCGGAGAATGAATAGTTGCAACAAAAAACAATCAAAATTAAGTGAATAGAAATAATTGGCAATAGATTCATAATCATTTTTTAATACAATCGATGTTACAATGTAGCTATTTTCTTTTTCAGTTTGTAAATATCCATCATTGTTTTATGATTGCAGTATATTTGTTTTGTGAAGATTTTTATCTGTAAATACTGAATAATAACCGATGCAAACGGTTGGTATATTTCCGATCGTCAAAAGATTTGATCATAACACTCTTGTGAAAATAAACTTACGTATATCATGGAATCTAGATGCAAAGGATACTGTCTTTCATTCTTTGTAATATACACTGAGGCTTTAGAACTCTTTGCACGTGCTAAGGTACAGAGCCTAGAAACTTATATGATAGTGGGTTATCCGTTCTAGCAATGTGTCGGTCAGTTAAGTACCATACGTGATACACGCTTTGGACGATCATGTCACAAAAGAGACATGACTAACTGGGCAGAAGATTATCCCGCAGTAGATTGCCGTTGCTTTCTGCGGTAGACTGGTTGCTAGCCAAGGCTATAGAACCCAATCTGTCCTATTATTTAACCCATAACTGGACGGAATAGACGGATTAATACCTTTCCCAAGAGTATTCGTGCGTAAGTGAATGCAAGGAATTCAACTGGAATTCGAACTCGGATCCTCGATTTGTCGTTCCGAGTCGATATCCACTGCACCACAACGCACAGTCACTCAGTCTTTAGGGTTTCGGCCGGTTATTAAGTCGATGGGTGAACGATGAAGGAGGAGGAGGAGGTGAGAGGTGAGGGGTGAGAGGTGAGAGAGAAAGAGAGAGGCAATAATAATACGATCGCTTGACATTTGTCGAGGGATGTGTTAATTACGCTCGTCTTTTCTCACTGACCATTGTCGTCTTGTTCGGTCATTTATTTCGTTTTCTGGTACAGAACAGGTCATTTGGGAATTTACTCCCGGATGTAATTCTGGGCTTTGCTCGCGAAAACGGTCCATAAAACTTTGCTCACGAAAACGGTCCATAAAACTTTGCTCGCGAAAACGGTCCTTAAAAGGAATTTGTTTTTTTTTTGTTTTGTTTTTGATAATTGAAGATTATTTGATTTTTTTTTTAGATATTTCCTAGTTTTCTATTGGCCGAAAAACATTTCGCATTGAGGTGTGAAATTTTGCGATTTTTGTATGTACCAAGCAAAGTTTGTAAATTCGAGAAAACTTCGTTTATTTTCTAACAAAATCAATGAGTCAGATTTGAATTTGAAATTTAGAACTTGTTTTGTTCATTACTATATTCATGTTTAATGCGATTTGACAATTGTAAAATTCGTAAGAACAGTGAAAACCTAAAACTATTCTTTATTCACGTCCAGACTTCATCAAATAATATCGGCGTTGGTGTGTGTGGATTTCAGACTTTCTTTTAACACGGCTGAGAGGTTGAAAACACATAAAATCTAGTATTGTGATTTCCAAACAGACCATTACACCTGATAAGAGCAGTGAAATAGAATTGCTGTGGAGGCGGAATTATTGCAAAACAATCAAAGATTTAGAAACAAATTAAAAAAATATCAAGGGTTACTTGTAATTGCATGCATTTTCTAGTATAGAAGCTATAAGTAATGATTGACCAATTTTATCATTGTGCTATTTTTGCAGTATATTTAGCATTATGAATATAGTAACTAGTATCTTCAAATTTGAGGTGAGAGATATCAATGATAATGTTCTCATTTCGAATACGCGGTTATCTTCCTTTGACCCTCTTTTTTTATTTTTAAACAGATTTTTTTATCACATAAAATTACGTAGTTCCCAGTGGTGTTCTTTATCTATTATTTCAGCTTCGTCCCATAGGGGGTAGTGATTCCCTTTCTCCCTCCATATGTGGTCAGCTACGCCTGATTTTTCTATCTTCCCTCGTGTTACGGTCTTGCGATGTCCTTGTAGCCTTACCTTAAGGGGGCGGCCTGTCTCTCCTTTATATTTCTTTCCACAACTACATGGTATGGCGTACAAACAGTACTTAGTCATGCCCTCCTCTGTTGGGGGTATTACTTGGGAGAGGTTCCTGCGAAGTGTAGAACCATTTCTAAAGATCGTCCTGATGTTATATGGACCACAAATCCTTTGTATTTTTTATATATAACAGTATATCCGAGTAAATACAGAACGAAGAAAAAATTCTGTACATGTTCTAAAATATAATTTATAATAAATATATAACAGTGTATATATATATATATATATATATATATCAAACATTATAGTATATTGTTGTGGAGTAGTTTTCGCACTGAAGGTTATAATCGTGGTATGTCGGTTGCTAATCGACTTAACGCACCCAAAATGTTAAGAACTAATATTAACTGCCTATTAGTTCTACTGAACTCTAATAGAACTCTAAAGAACTCCTATGAACTTCCCAAGAACTTCTTGTTAACTCTTATTAATATAAGGGGGAAGAGTCCATTATGTGAGGAATAGATGTGTTTCCTCATCACACAGACTCACACACACATATATATATATATATATATATATATATATAAAACAGTAGATGTGAGATTGAAATTAAACCAGTAAGCAGTTGTGTTCGAAAGTGCGCTATACATATTTAACATGCAGAGACTTTAGCTGTTTCGATACGAAAGATTACGTGATTTCGACCTTTTCGGTTTCATCAGGGGATTTTCTCTCTCTCTCTCTCTCTCTCTCTTTTTCTCTCTCACTTTCACTCTCTCTCCTTCTCTCTCTCTCTCTCTCTACGCCAAAATCAACGGGTGTGTCCATCATATATATATATGATGGGATGATGGACACACCCGTTGATTTCGGCGTATGAGTATCTGACAACCACATTCAGTTTTTATGTTTCTGTCGTATTTAACACTTCAGTACCGCTGGTAATCTGCATTAAAATAAGCATATTGTGCAACAGTGAAAATCTCGGACCATAGCTATAGGAATATTAATTAACGCTTTTGGCTGCTGTCTCTCGTCTGTAAGTCAGGCATTACGACTGAGTTCGAAATCTCTTATTCAACACTGACGCATATATCTTCAGTTATTTCTGTCCATCACAACTTGATCGAAATTAGTATTACGTGTATCGGAAAATGTATTTTTATACCTGAGCCACGGCTGTTCAACCATCATTTGGCCAATGCCAAGCTTGCTGCATACGAAGAACTTAGATTTTCTGCAGTCACTTATCTTTGCAACATGACCAGCCAGAAGTTGAGACTGCATTAGGAAATTCTCAAGTCTACAAATTCCACATTTTGCATGATCAACAATTTTTTTTTAATCATCTCACCCCAAGCAAGGCATTCCACTGCCACTATTGCGCATGGGGCTACATAGGGGAAGGTAAAGAGAAGGAGTGGTTAGACATAGGGAATGTCAGGAGGAAGGTGACAGATGAGTAAGGATAGCGAGGATGAGGGTTGGGCAGATGGGAAGAGTGTTTGATAGAATGGGAGCAGGTTAGTGTGTTAGGTGTCTAATGACCTTACATTTAAACTCCTCGAGATTGTAGCCGTCGGGGAAGCAATCGTTTGGAAGAGAATTCCACAGTCGGGAAGTGCGAGGAAAGAAACTGTTGGAGTAGAAGTTACGGCTGCATTTTATCGGTTTCACTGTAAAAGGGTGGGATCTAGTTGCTAATCTAGTATCTCGTTCAAATTCGTATTTAGGGGGCACTAGTGATCTAAATTCATCGGAGCAGAAGCCGTGAAAGTATTTATAGAAGAGACACAGGGAAGCCACGTCGCGCCGGTGGGAGAGAGACTGCAGGCGGTCTGCCAAGTCGGTATCTATCACATTACAGACCCTCCTCTGAACCTTATCGAGAAGCCCGAGGAGAACAGCAGGGGCACCCGACCAGATATGGCAGCAGTATTCAATGCACAATGGACAACAAATCTTCAAAACATGGTGAAACACTTTGAAAAGTTCTTAAAATGTTTGGAATCCGAGACAAAATGAAATAGAGCAAAAGCTGCTGTTGTAACACATCACTCAAGAAATCCGGGCCTAACTAATAAAACAACAACTTTTAGTTCGACTTTATTCATTAACATAGGCTTTTTCTAGGGTGATACACTGATTCCAACGCTTCTCTAACAATTCGATGACTTTTTTATAGAACGATTTGTCTTTGGCTTTAAAATACGCCTCAGTTTCCGATATAATTTCTTTATTGGAATCAAATCTCATTCTTTTGAGATTTGCAAACAGCCAGTATTGGTTGGGGACCAGAAATCGATAACAGGCTGGGTGCAAAAGCAATTCAATGTTCAATCTATGAAGTTTTGCCATCGTTGCAATCAAATTGTGACACGGTGCATTGTCGTGGTGAAAGATCACTTTTTCTTCTTCATTTGTAGTCATTTTTGACGATTTCTTCATTCTGTGTCACTCGGCAGGATTCGTACCTGCGACCCCTATTATTGGCTTCTCCTATGTGGATGAGGGTCGCAGGTTCGAATCCTGCCGAATGACACATTTTTGTAACTAACATTTATCGTAAATAATCAGGCCGGTAGAAATAAATAGATATACTGTTTGATTATAAAACAGAATATCTACTTAAATACGAGTATCGATCAAAAATAATGTTAAAAAACAATAATTTCAAATTGTCGGTTGTTTATAACCAATTTCGTTAATCTTCGTTAATTTCCGTAACATTTGTTGGCATTACGATACATTTCAGAGCAGATATGGCTATTACGATGAATCGAAAATTGTGTTATATAGGCTTGATTTGACTTCATAGACTGTTGGTCATTCGTGGTCGAGAGGTCTCAGACGAGCCAGATCAATTGATGGCTTTCCCTATGTGGATAGGGGTCGCAGGTTCGAATCCTGCCGAATGACACACATTTTCGTAACAAAAATTTATCGTAAATAATCAGGCCGGTGGAAATAAATATATATACTGTTTGAATATAAAACAGAATATCTACTTAAATACGAGTATTGATCAAAAATAATGTTCAAACCAATAATTTAATATATAACTGTTTAGTATATACATGGTCAGATTTAAATTAGACTAGTAAACAATTGTATTAGAAAGTGGTCAATGCATGTTTGTGAGAAAAATGACTATATATGTATATGGAGAGGGAGGAAGAGAAAGAGAAAGAAACTGAAAACACTGCGCCTCCGCGGATTAGCTCTCACATCATACCTCAAGGGGAATAACTATATAGAATCCATAGCTATATCTGCTGCTAAAAAAGTCGGTTCTTTGTGTAGGGCCAGGAAGTTTTTCCCGTCTGAAAAAATCTTGCACATATATAAATCTATCATCCGCCCGTGCATTGAATTTCGCTGCCATATCTGGTCTGGTGCTCCTGCTATCCACCTAGGTGTCCTCGACCAAATCCAACGGAGAATCTGTAATGTGATCGATCCCGACTTGGCAGCTAGGATACAGTCGCTTTCTCACCGACGCAGTGTGGCTTCCCTGTGTCTCTTCTACAAATACTTTCACGGCTTCTGCTCCGATGAACTTAGCTCATTGGTACCCCTATATATGAATTTCCTCGAGCCACAAGATTAGCAACTAGGTCCCACCCTTTTTACTGTGAAACCGATAAACTGTAAACGCAAATTCTACTCCAGCAGCTTTTTTCTCGCACTTCCCGCTTGTGGAATTCCCTTAAGCTTACTTGCTTTCCCGACAGCTATAATCTCCAAGAATTTAAATGTAAAGTCAATAGTAATCTCTTGTCTCATTAACTTACATCCTCTCTCTCTCATGCTCTTTACTTCGTCCACCCCACTCTCATCAGTATTCTCTTCCTTCTCAAACTCTCTTCCTGACACCTTCTGTAACCTGTCACTCTTTCTCATAACATTCATCCTATGTGAAAGTAAAATGCCTTGTTTGGGCCACACGATTATAAAAAAAAGTGTATCGATTAATCGATTTGGACGTGTGTTTATTTATGATTTTGTCTGAAGTCAGATTATACTCGTTTAATAGCCAGCCAATGAAAAGGGAAATCCGGCATGTCAACAAATTCGTGATTGTATATTTTCCTATCGATCGGTTCGATCGCCGGCTACTTGGAATTTTTTTCAATCTTTCTATACAGCAACGGCTTTGAAAAATATCAATTTGATGAAACCAATTTGACAAATTGCCAACCATGTGAAGCAATCAGAAAATGTCAATAGTTTTATGCCCGGGTGGCCATCGTTCGAGCCCTGGCGCAAGGCCAAATTAAATAAAACCTTCCCTGCACGTAAATGGGCCCAGTGGATTCAGGATTTTTAAAAGCATTAAATTCTCATGAAATAACAAAAAAGATCGATGTGCTTCGTAAAGAAAACAAAAGAGTAAATATAAATTTTCTTCGCATTTTTTTTTATTATTATGAATCTCTTTCTCGTCTTATTGATTTCTAAATAGTTTCGTTCCTTGGTCTTCAGTTTGTTTTTTTTGGGGGGGGGGGGGGTTGTATTTTTTATTTTCAGATATTTTGGTTTTATATTCTGTCTTTTTCTTTTTTCTCTTATATTGCCTTTCCTTCTTTCTGTTATTTCTGCCTTCGTTTTCTACTTTTTCTTTCACGTTCCTATTCTTTCTTTTCCACCATTTTCTATTTTTTTTTATTCCTTCTCTTTAATTCGCGTCTTGTTTACTCTATTTTCTCTCTATCTTTTTTCTTTTTGGCATTATTATTTATGATATTTTATTCAATTCATTTAATATTCTTTTACTTATTTTTTTTAATATTTTCAAATATCTAGTATAAAGAATTGTGAATTATTATTCATTTTGGACAAGTATTTCTTTCATCTTATTTCTCTTGCTTTTTATTGGAGGCTTATTCTTTATTTCTCATCTGCCCTGCTTACTTAAATATGCTTTATTACTAGTAGTATTAATAGGATTCAAATTTCTGAGATGAAGCATTGTCAATTATTATTCATTTTGGACTAGTATTTCTTTCATCTTATTTCTCTTGCTTTTCATTGGAGGCTTATTCATTATTTCTCATCTGCCCTGCTTACTTAAATATGCTTTATTACTAGTAGTATTAATAGGATTCAAATTACTTAAATGAAGTATTGTCAAATATTATTCATTTTGGACAAGTATTTCTTTCATCTTATTTCTCTTGCTTTTTATTGGAGGCTTATTCTTTATTTCTCATCTGGCCTGCTTACTTAAATATGCTTTATTACTAGTAGTATTAATAGGATTCAAATTTCTTAGATGAAGCATTGTCAATTATTATTCATTTTGGACTAGTATTTCTTTCATCTTATTTCTCTTGCTTTTTATTGGAGGCTTATTCTTTATTTCTCATCTGACCTGCTTACTTAAATATGCTTTATTACTAGTAGTATTAATAGGATTCATATTTCTTTGATGAGGCATCGCCAAAATATTTTCAAATATCTAGTATAAAGAATTGGCAATTATCCATTTATTATTTATTTCTTTATTAGATAATAATTGCTGTTAATTGGAAATCGAAGAGATTTATTCGAATTCCAGCTCAGTTCGTTATATTCACTTGCACGCAAATATCTTAGGGAAAGCCTTGGTTGGCAGCCTGTTTACTACAGAATGTCAAAAATGATAAAATTTGTTCTATATTTGGTCAAGTTGGTTTGCATGCAGATGATATTCATTCACTGGTTATTTTTTAGATATAACAAAGAATGAAGCAACTATGACAAAACATATAATGCGATATTGTAACACAAAAACTGCAGGATTTTGTCACAATGCATAAAATTACACATTGCGACATAGCAAACACTATGATATTGTGACGCAAATGAACTGGCATGGCGAAGGACACATTCCAGAAGCTGAGTAAAGTATTAAGAGACAGGAAACTTTCACTAGAAACAAAGAAGAGAGTACTAGATTGCTATGTGATGTCAGTTCTTCAATATGGCAGTGGATGCTGGATAATGTCAACAAATATGAAGAAAAACTTAAAGCAGCTGAAATGTCGTTCGACAGAAGGATGCTACGGATATCATGAATCGAGCATGTGAGCAATGATGAGGTTTTGGAAAGGATGGAAACGAAAAGGAAATTAATAATGAGCATCAGAAAGAGACAGCTAAATTTCCTGGGACATGCAATGAGGAAGCGGGGCTTGAAGAACCTGATGCTAACAGGTCAGATAGAGGGAGAAAGAGACAGGGGAATGCAGTGGATAACATATTTGAAGGGTCTGAGCAGGTGTATGACAGAACGGGGGTTGTAACAGGAGAAAGCGTGCTAAGAGCCACCAGGGATAGGGGGCGTTGAAAGCCATGATCGCAGGCGTTCTGAAAGGACAGGGCACATAGACGAAGAAGAAGACGCAATAAAGAATGGGGTATTGTGCCTCAACAACGAATTTGACGCTGTGACAGAACTTACTATGCGTCTGTTTAACGCAGCAAATAATGGGAGTATGGTAGCTCACAAATATATGCGACATGGTTACACAACAAAGAATGCGGTCGTTTAACGTAGCAATGAATACAGCTGTGTTACACTGCAAAGAACACGGCATTAAAATATAACAAACAACGCTGTGTTTGCGGACAACGCAGAATGAGTTATTGTGACCCAAAAGACAATGCGCCATCGTGAGATAAAATCCAATGTGACAGTGTAACTCAACAAAGAATGCTGCTTGTTTATATAACAAGGAATACGGTCCACAAAAAATAACCATATAATTCCGATTGTTACTTAATTTCTAAGTTATTTGCGCCCTGTCGGTTTGAGCGTTCAAAATACGCCGACTGGACCTCAACAGAGAGTTAACTCCAACCCCCACCAATCAATGAGGCGTCCTGGGTATGACGATAAACTACATCCAGCAGCAAGATTTCTGATTAAAATATTTTGGGAAACGTAGAACGACGTCTTAATTGCTGCTGTTCCAAGGTCTACCCAGGCCCAAAGGTAGCACCCACCTATAGACAACCCCCAAACTGGGGTTCAAAAGATTTGAAAGCATAGAAAGAGATTCTTATAGTAAAAATACCAGCAATAAATCTTTGAAAAAAATTACCAACAACATACTTTATATATATATATATATATATATATATATATGTGTGTGTGTGTGTGTGTGTGTGTGTGTGTGTGTGTATAAACTTATCGCTGTACTCGTTTCGAAAAACCCTCCGATTACATAAGCAGAAGAAAAAATGGTAATAAAAAAAGAACGAGCTAAGCACTTGAACATTAGTCAAAGTACGTAGTCCAAAGAAAAAAAAACCGAGACGAGTAACCAAAAAAAAAAAAAAAAAAAAAGCACTCAATACGCAAGTAGACCAAACAAAGTAAATAACTAATCGAAAGAGCCAACGAACCTACCAAGGTTTCACCTAACCGGATCTTCAGGGAAGGTTAGGTAAAAGATCCGGTTAGGTGAAACCTTGGTAGGTTCATTGACTCTTTAGGTTAGCTATTTACTATATATATATATATATATATATATATATATATAGAGAGAGAGAGAGAGAGAGATTTGTATGTATGCATATTATTCATTCTTTATTTGTAAACGAGTTATTACGTGACCTAGGTTTCTACCATGTGGTGTCTTCAGGCGATTTGAAATAACTGATTTTACCGTTTTTTTGTTTGTTTGTTTTTTATTTTTTTTTTTGTTTTGTTTTGTTTTGTTTTGTTTTTTAAGAACGCTCACGTAACGGTGATTTTTTTTAACGCTCACGTCACGGGGAATTTTTTAATGCTCAATTTTTTTAAATTATAAGAAATAATAACGTTTTCATCCATGGTTGTATGAACCTAATATGTACTTTATGGTATGGTTGCGCTTAGTCATAATTTCTAAAAAAAATAAATAAATAACGGTAAAATCAGTTATTGCAAATCGTCTGAAGACACCACATGGTAGAAACCTAGGTCACGTAATAACTCGTTTGCAAATGAAGAATATTCAAAAGTTCTACAATATAATTGTATTGAACACTTTTTAATACAAATGTGTACTGGTCTTATTTTATTATGATCAAAAACTAAGTAATTAAACAATATATATATATATATGTGTGTGTGTGTGTGTGTGTGTGTGTGTGTGTGTGTGTGTGTGTGTGTGTTTTAAACCATTAAATAATAATAATCAAATTAAGCTCATCATATATTATAAAAAATTTAAAACAATTGACCTCATAGTCTCTAATAGCCCTACAATCGCACAACTAAATCCGCTACAGAAAACCAATGTCGTGTATCAATTTACATGCCTGTTCAGAGATTGTATCTCTGGTACTAATAAAACCCACTACATATGAAGTTTTACTATAACCACGCTCTCCCAGAGACTAACCTGCCACCTTTCAATCTGGTCACAACGCATTACATTGCATTTAGACATATCGTTCTGTTAACATTTCGGTTACTAAAACAGCATTACAAATTTACTAACTGCGTCTGCTATTCAGTGACTGTTATCGTCGCATAGCAATGTTTTATGTCAACACAAGATAATATCATTTTTGATGGTGAATGTCTTTATATTAATGTCCCTGTAATCTCTCTTAAGGTGGCTCATGTGTGCCGAAAGCTTAGAACCAGCAAAATAAAAATATTAAAATGTTGGACAATTTTTTCTTCATTTTCACCTGAAATTGAAGCCAAAATACGATGTTTAGAACAGCTCATGATGAAACATAATAGACATTCATTTTCTGTTATATTTAACAATGCATGTTTAGAAAATTATCTGCTACCTTGATACACTAATATATATATATATATATATATATATATATATATATATATATATATATATATATATATATAACAGTAATGCATCTAACTCTCGAAAAAGCCCTTTGTACAAAAATATTTCAATGAAACCTGATCTACAAACTGAGTTCTTACAAAGCATAAATATTCTGTTCATACAAATATATTATAAAAATCTTGTCGCTATTAAATGACCCATTGCTGTTGATATGCCATAAAACAAAACAAACCAAACCAAATATAAGTTCCGCCCTGGTAGTATCTCGTAAATAATAAGCTGCTCTATTTTGATCACCAGGAAAGTCTGTTTGGTTTTAGAGAGAAATGAAAGTCGAGCTACAAAAAACAATAAACAATTGTTTCACGTCTGCTTCAGTGAAATTAAAAACATCGTCAATTTTGAATTTTTTTCATTTGTATTCGCTTACTTCAAATAACATAATACATTCCTACTAAGTACAAGATTTTGTAGTTAAGTTCAAATATTTAACAATGCAATCGGGGAATTTCAATGGGCATTTTATAATCGTAGAACTAGCAAGGAGAATATTTATTCATTGACGTAAGAACTATTAGTCTTCAGAAAATTCTAAAACAACACCATGAAATTTTCAGAGGTATTCTTTTTCTTCTTCTATGTGTCATGTCCCTACAGGATGAAGGTGATCATGGCTTTCCACGTCTTCCTATCGCTAATGGCTCTTAGCACGCTTTCTTCTGTTACCCAACCCAAACCTCGCTCTGCCGTCGACCTGCTCAGGCCCTTCAAATATGTTATCCGCTGCTTTCTCCTGTCTCTTTTTCCCTCTATCTGTTGTGTGTATCAGATTCTCCAAGCCTTCCTTCCTCATTACATATCCTAAGAACATCAGCCGTCTCTTCCTGATGCTCAGTGTTAATTTCCTTTTTGTTTCCATCCTTTTAAAAACCTCGCATGCTCGATCCATGATATTCGCAGCATCCTTCTGTAGAACCATATTTCAATTGCTTCAAGTTTTTCCCCATCTTTGATGATATTGTCCAGCATTTCTTGCCATATTGAAGAACTGACATCACTTAGCAATCCAGTACTCTCTTCTTTGTTTCTTGCAAAATTTTCCTGTCTCTTAATACCCTGCTCAGCTTCTGGAATGCGTCCTTGGCTAATCCAATTCGCCTTCGGATCTCAGTGTGGCACCTTCCGTCTTCTGTTAGAACACTTCCCAAGTACTTAAATTTTTGTACTTGCTTGATTTTACTAGTATTATAATACTGCATCTCGAAATTAATGTAACTAGCCAAGATGGTATAAGTAATTCAAATTCAGATAAACTTCTTATGTCTTAATTATGTAAGCCTTTTTATGCTGATAATAAAGGGTTTTATGCTCTAAACCCAAGTTTTATACAATGTAGACAGTGATTTTAGGAACCTCATCCGATGATGTGCTCCGCGGATTGTGCTGTGTTATTCTGGGAAAAAGATTAAGATTGACTTTGTGTTACTTCCTTTTGGGCTAAAATTAGGAGACGCGCAAGTTTTCTATACGAACTCCGACAAGATACGTCGGAAGCATTAATTTCCTTGCTGGAAGGATTCGGAAAGAAAAATTGGGGACAAAAAAGATGTGACCGAACACAAAAGGCAAAAGTATATGGTCTTTAAGAGACACCATTATATATATATTGCCAACCTAGAAATACCTCAAATTAGGTTTCTCTCTCTCGCTCTCTCTCTCGCTCTCTCTCTCTCTCTCTCTCTCTTTCTTTACTGTATACAGGGTGAGACAAAAGTTGCGCACCATGGGAATAACTTCTTAAAAGTATAATTGCACATGAAAATTTGATTTCTTCTTCTTCTTCTTTATGTGCCAAGTCCCTTCAGGACGTAGGTGATCATGGACTTCCACTTGGCTCTGTCTCTTGATTCTCTCAACAGTTTTTCTCTTGGTGTCTCTTCTAAGCCTTGCTCCGTCAACTATTTGTTCAGACCTAACAAGTACGTCTCGCACTGCTTTTCCCTGTCTCTTCTTCCATTTATCCGACCTTTGAGTATCAAGTTCCCCAGGCCTTCCTTCTTCATTACGTGTCCCAGGAACCTAATTTGTCTCTTCCTAATAATTATTATCAGTTTTCTTCTCGTTTGCATTTTTCCAACACCATGTTATCCTCAATATCCTTCTGTAAAACCACATTTCTGCTGCTTCAAGCCTCTCTTTCATCTTTGATGAGATCGTCAAGCATTCACTTCCATACAGAAGGACAGCTATCACATAGCAATCCAGCACTCTTTTCTTTGTTTCTAATGTTTCCTGTCTTTCAGTACTCTGGTTAGCTTCTGAAATGCGCCATGCCAAAGCGTCTTTGGATCTTCGTGTCGCATTTTCCATCTTCTGTCAAAACACTTGCCAGATATTTGAATTTTTTACTTGTTTTATTTTAGATTCTCCTACTTACATTTGGCATATTGGTCTCCTCTTTTTTCTGCTGACCATACATTCAGTTTTCTTGAGGTTTATGCTCAATCCTTTCTTTTCACTTTCTTTTGCTAACTTCTGAGGGAAGGTCCTGCATTTCCTTTCCGTGTTTGCTATCAGCGCCCTGTCATCCGTGTATCAGAAAATGTTGAAATTGTGGCCGCCAATGACGAATCCTGGCTAGGCTTTTATTTCTCTTCGCTGTACAGGTTGAAAAGATCCGGTGAGAAAACATATCCTTGTCTTACGCCCCTTTTTATTTTTGTATACCTGCTGAGTTCACCTCCTATCCGGTTTTCTGCCAATATAGATTCTTTATTATCCTAACGTCTTTTCCGAAAATGTCAAGGTTGTCGTACATCTCTATCAAGTCCTTGTGTCGTACTTTGTCAAAGGCTTTAGCGTAATCTATAAAGCACAAGGAAAGGTCCTTCTGCATTTGTATTACTCGTTCAGATAGCATTCTGAGCGTGAATATCGCATTCCTCGTTCCGGTATCTTTAATGAATCCACACTGTTCTTGTTCTATCTCTGGGTCGATTCTGCTGCGCCCTCTGTTCATCAGAATCCGGATGATCAGTTTTGTTCTGTGGCTCATTAAACTGATTGTTCGATGGAGCTCGCATTCATTTCCACCTGGATTCTTAGGTAATGTTATGAAGATTGATCTGCTTAGGGTCTCCGGTATATTGCCGCTGATGTTTGATTTACTAGTCTTGATTTACTTTACTTTTCCCGCTCATTATTCAGTCAGTCAGTTAAGTGCTATACGTGATACACGCTTGGGCGATCATGTCTCGAAAGAGACATGACTGACTGGGCAGAAGATTATCCCGCAGTAGGTTGCCATATCTTTCTGCGGTAGACTGGTTGCCGACCAAGGCTATAGAACCCAATCTGTCCTGTTATTTAACCCATAACTGGAAGGAATAAACGAATTAATACCTTTTCCCAAGAGTATTTGCGCGTAAGTGAATACAATGAATTCGGCTGGA
>JBBBDQ010001750.1:567500-652500 GCA_037127315.1 Ascarosepion bandense | reverse complement strand
CACGACCTCTAGTAATTATGTCCACACAAGCCCCTACATGCACAAAAGCTCAGTATAATCTGCCATGTATTCAATTGCGAGAACAGAATAATATAATTTTTTATGACTTCAAACCTCCCACGAAAATTAAAGTTCGTCATTAAATGACGTATAAGGAATTAATATACCGTTAAACAAATAAATCAACTAAAAACATTTTTGGTCATTCTCAAGAACAAAACATGAGGTTATTTGTCAAAAAAAGATGACATGATTAACTCACCAAGATCGTGTTAGTGTTTCTGTGAGAAAACATTCTGGTTGAAAAATTTTACACCAGAAAGCGCCCCAGAACATGCATAAAAAGACATGGATTCTACGAATGGCATCGATGATTTTAAGAAAACATTTTCTTGTAAGACTTTTTTAGGTTACGAAAATTATGCTGCATCTCACTTCCAAGACTAAAGAATATCCTATTTAATGTTCCTTTTACTTCTTAATTTTTATTTTCAGAATTTGGATATTCTATGAATATCTGGGAAGTATTTAAAAAAGAGCGGAAGGTGCGACACTGAAGTACAAAGGCACAGTGGGATAGCTAAAGGTGCCTTCCAGAAGATAAGCAAAGTGCTAAAACAGTGGAAATCCTCGTTAAATACAAAGAAACTAGGGTAGAACTTTAGTGGTGTATATAAATCCAAAACGGACAGATTATTTAACATCAGAAAGATACAGTTGAAATTTCTAATACGCATCATGAGGAAAGAGGGCTTGGAAAATTTGGTTCCCACAAGACATATTTAGCATGAGAGACATTGGAAAACACATCGTAAGTTGCCTAACGAGCTCGACTAAAAGGATGTTGGAACAGGGTCTTAGGAGATATAAGAAAAAAACAACATTTTCTAAGAGTTGCAAAGAACATGAAATTGCCGAGAGCCACGATCGGAAACGTTCTGAAGAGACGGGGCACAAAGAAGAAGAAGAAGAAGAAGAAGAAGAAGAAGAAGAAAATCAGCCAATGTTAAGGCGTCAGAACTATTGGATTTTACAAGATGCAAAACTTTATAGACGGAACTACTAAAGGAACGGTCTACTGGTCTGTCAAGAAAAACTGTTACGTTGATATATATATATTCAATTGGAGTAGATAGACTAAACTATCGCCCGGTTTACACTCCACCCTCGTCTACTGAACAGGTGAAGAGGCTCATCCCTTGTTCCCTGTTTAGGATGTGGTTTCCGGCTTTCTCTTTTTCAATCTTTTCACTCTTATGTAGCCCCCTGCACATCAGTGGCGTTACCGCCTTGCTCGGGGTGATATGATTAATATATATATATATATATATATATATATATATATATATATATATATGGTAATTTGCTTGAAAATTTGATATATATATATATATATATATATTGGTAATTTGCTTGGTAATTTGATATATATATATATTGGTAATTTGTTTGGTAACTAGATACGTTCGGAGAGGGTTGGTAACCCAGTGGTAAACGGTGCATTTTGGGAGCACCGGCAACTTGGTTTTAATGTCTCCGGAGGACGGGTTGCTGGTCACTTGTTACGGCTGGGCGACCGCTCCGGTGGGAACCACGGGGAGGTGGACCCGCACCATGACTTCTTTGGACTAAGGAGGATGTGGCACCTCTAAGGACTCGCCCTGTTCCTCGCAGAGCACCGTCGTTATAAAATATGAGGACCATTGTCATCCACAAATTAGCGGCGCCTCCTTAAGAGAGTCATACTTAAGAGAGTCATAGTTTAAGAGAGTCATTAAAGAATCATAGTTACTGCCGATAGATAAATACAAGGTGCAAAGGATAAATTGACGTCTCATCACCATCATTTATCCATCACACCCAGATGGTGCATAGGGCAGCAACTCTTTGTTGATGTTTCTATAACAAACTGTTTTTTTACGGGGAAGGGTTGTTAGCCCTGCACCCAACCCCCAAATTGTCGTTTAGGTTACGCGAAAACGAAATCAAGACTGACATCTTTGTTTAACAGATATATTTACCAGAATTACTCAAAAATATCATGAAGTACTAAAAGAGTAAATTTATTCAATAAAACCGCCTTTGGCTTCAACCACGGTCTCTAGACAATTTTGGAATCTCCCGCATCTCTTCTGAATGGTCTCCTTGTTTAAGTTGGTGAATGCTGCCATAATCCTTACCGTCAGTTCATCTTTGGTGGTACAAGGAGTTTTTTTAGTCTCTTACTCAACTGCTCCCCATGCTTAATATTTAAAGGAGTTGCATTCCGAGGAGTTAGGTGGCCAGATGTAAAGAATGATGTGATCGTGAAAATTGTCTGACAGGCATGACTGGGTCCTTGTGTATCATGGTGCAGAGTCCTGTTGTCAGACATAAGGTCTTCCAGCAGCTTCTTAACCAAGGGCGGCATTACCTCCTCTAGGAAACTTGATATAGGCCTCTGTGTTAAGCCTGAGACTTTGTGGAAAGACAAATGAAGGCATAACGTCCCCATCACTAGTGAAACACCATTGTGATTACCATTAGACTCATCCATCTTTCGAATTATCTGCACTGTCCTCAGATTGATACCAAAACACTGAAATTTTCGTATTGTAACTTCCGGTGTGAATGCCAAGCAGTGCAGCATGCTATTTCCAAATTTCTGGCGGAGTGAATTGCGCCATATTGCTCTTTTTCTCACGAACGATGCGCAATTGACCCTACTATACTGTGCTTTCAACATAAATAAAAAACAAGCAACGCGCATGCGCGTATTTAAAAATAGAAAATGGCGGCAATTTACCCAATTCATACGGTATTGGTCATTTATATTTAAGATTTAAGTTTATAATCATTTACTTTCTTCGAGGATACGTAAATATTGGTCGTTGATAAATGAGTGTGTTAGCATTTATTTCGTTTGGGGATAGGTAAGACCTTGTCATTTATATTTAAGCTTAAATGTATTTACTTGATTCGAGAATAGATAAATATTTGTCGAATTTAGTTTACCCAAACTAACTGGCGTGTGTATAAATAAATACTGATCGTCTATATCCGAGTGTATAACTAGTTTTAGGATGTGCGTTGTGGTGCAATGGTTATCGGGTCGGAATGAGAAACCGGAGAGCCGAGTTCGATATTCATTTAAATTCGTTGCATTTACTTATGCGCAAATACCCTTAGGAAAAATATCAATCAATCTTTTCTCCCTTTAGCTATGAGTTAAATAGCAAGACAAACTGGGTTTTTTCCTTCAGCTATAAGTTAAACAAACAGCAAGAGAGATTGGCCTTGATTAGCAACTTTTCCACTGAAGAAAGAAATGGAAACTTACTGCGGAAAAATCTTCTGCTTAGTCTCTCATGGAGGCATGATCTCCCAAGCGTGTATCACGTATGGCACTTAACTGACTTTAATCATGGTTGAATCTCATATTGGATTCTATAGCCTTGGTTGGCAACCAGTCTACCGCTGAAAGAAATGGTAAGCTACTGTGGGAGAATCTTCTGCCTAGTTAGTCATGGATCGCAAGAGACATGATTGCCCAAGTGTATATCACGTGTAACACTTAACTGACTGAGTTAATGTTATCATGGTTGAATCTCATATTGGATTCTATTGACTTGATTGGCAACCAGTCTACTGCTGAAACAAATGGCAACCTACTGCGGGAAAATCTTCTGCTTAGTCAGTTATGGAGACATGATCTCCCAAACGTGTATCGCGTATGGCATTTAACTGACTGTATAACTATTTGCTTTGTTCAGAGAAAAGTAAAATTTGATTTTTTTTTTATCTGAGTTTAAAAGTATTTCTTTCAGGATTGTGATACACGCTTGGGGGATCATGTTTCCATGACTGAAGGCTTTCCCGCAGTAGGTTGCCATTATTTTCTGTGGTAGACTGATTGCCAGCCAAGGCTCTAGAACCCAATCACTCTTGCTATTTATCTCATACCTGGAGGAAGAATAGACGTACACTCCCGATCAAAAATTTAAGACCACTTAAAAATCTTTAAAAAGAATTATTTTTTTACGGATAGATTTTAAACTTCTCCTACTTAATGTTACCAATACTACAATCTAAAAGGTTAGGGAAACAAAAAGCTACATTCCAAGCATTTTATTCAGAAATTTACATTTTTATAAAATGAGGCGATTAACACATGATCAAAATTATAAAACCAGAGACAAAAACTCTACGAAATTGTACAAAAAGTGTATGAAAAGTGTATGAAAACATTCAACAACCAAATTTAATAATGACTTTTACCTCATTATTGTATCGGTATATCTCACTAAACATTTAAAATTCGTAAGGTCTACTGAAAAGCACATTGAAGTCAATATCAACTCTTATAAAATATTTTGGAGTAGATAGATCTATCTATCGCCCGGCTCACACACCACCCACGTCTATTGAACAGGTTAAGAGGCTCATTCCTTGTTCCCTGTTTAGGATGTGGTTTCCGGCTTTCTCTTTTCAAATCTTCTCACTTTTTTTTTCAATTGGAGTAGATAGATCTATCTATCGCCCGGTTCACACTCCACCCACGTCTATTGAACAGGTTAAGAGGCTCATCCCTTGTTCCTTGTTTAGGATGTGGTTTCCGGCTTTCTCTTTTCAAATCTCCTCACTTTGTTTTTTTTTTCAATTGGAGTAGATAGACTGAACTATCGCCCGGTTTACACTCCACCCACGTCTATTGAACAGGTTAAGAGGCTCATCCCTTGTTCCCTGTTTAGGATGTGGTTTCCGGTTTTCTCTTTTCCAATCTTTTCACTATTACGTAGCTCCCTGCACATCAGTGGCGTTACCGCCTTGCTCGGGGTGATACGATTTTAAAAAAATAATTGAAAATCATACCAGGAAAGCTTTTAATAGAACTGCTACGTATGTTATTGTAAAACACATTATCATTCATCCGCCATTTGCATCAGTGATGTGAATAAACGATGTGATCCGTAGATTTAATCTAATCTAAACTTATTTATAAATGGAACTTTGTCTCTGTGTGTGTATCTATGTGTGTGTATCCGTTACCTATAGACTCCGAAACGACTGAACAGATTTCCTTGAAAATTTACACAGTTGTACTATAAGCATCTGCGCGTGTTCTTAGCTAGGTTTTGTGTCGGTACCCCCGATAAATATCGAAAATCGAAAAAATCGGGTTAGAGAAGGAGTGGTCCGATTTTAATCGAATTTGATACACTCATAGACAAAGACATAAGAAACGATATTCAGAAGTTTCAAGGTTGCAGTTCTTACAATAGTGCAGAAAATCGATAATACATATATATATGAAAGGCAAGAAACCGGGTCTGATCAAAATCAGTTTTTTTGCCCTCTTTGATACCATTTACTCAGAGGACTTATTTAGCCTTCAAAATTCAGTTTACGACAAAAAACTTATTTGATATCGATACCAGGAAATCAAAATTTGACTTACATCCATTCATTTTTCTTTCAGTCTGCGGTTTCGCTTTAACTGGAAACACCTATTGCTTTTTAGTCTTTCGTCTTTCTGCCTGTATGTCTGTATTTTTTCAGCCCTTTTATTTTTTGTTTTTGCTTCGGGTTTGGCTCTAAGTAAGTATAATTGTAGTTCTTAGTCTCAGCCATGATACCATTTACCCAGAGGAGATATTTAGTTTTCAAAATTCACTTTACGACGAAAAACACTTATTTGATATCGATACCAGGAAATCAAAATTCATTTTTCTTTCAATCTACGGTTTCGCTTTAACTGGAAACAACTATTTCTTTTTAGTCTTTCGTGCCAACGTCCAAACAGTCTGAGCTCCAGGACCATGGATTAGTTCTAAAGCTTTCATTACACCCGAGCAACGCCGGGCTATACTGCTTGTAGAATACTAAATTTGGGTTACTATTTTTTTATTTGATATTAATTTATGTGTTAATTTGGCAAATATATTTACCATACACAAGTCTTAGTAGGATATATTTGTGGCTGTCCGGAGGTATGGTAAGTGGTGTAAAGTAATTGTTAGAAGTGCTGTCCCACTTGTTTAAGCCTATAACTACCGTATAGATCGGCCATCAAACATACAGTAAGCTACTAGTGTCCCAAAACTTGGGCCTACTGGTAAGTGAAGTTAGTCTCCACTATACGTTAAACTGTGCCAAAACTACATAAGGTCACACCACTTACATGTATAGAGAGACATTATGACATTATCAGCGTAGTGCAGTAGCTAGCAAGCTTGTCTCGCTAGAACATGTTATAACTGAGTAGTGAGTTCAATCCTCACTGGGTGCCCCATGCTTTCGGCCTTGTGCCACATCTAAGCGGAGTTTAGAAAAATTAGTATATAGAGATATTATAGAGCTGAGACATGCTAGAATACAGAGTTTGTTACCATTTTATTTAATATTAATTTCTGTGTTAATATGGTAAATATGTTAACCAACTTAAAGTTTAATGGGATATATTTGTGGCAACCCGTTGGAGCTACCGTAAGGGATGTACATTAATTGTTAAAGAGTGCTGTCTCATTTGTTCTGGTCCTGGGTATGACGGTAAACTGCATCCGGCAGCAAGGCCTCTGATTAGGAGGCTGTGAAGCGCATGGAACCACCTCTTAATTGCTGTTGTTCCCAGGTCCAGCCTGACTCGGGGTGGTAGCACCTGTTAGGGTCCCAGCTACGGGCAAATAGTTTATCCCTAAACTAGGGTCAAAACACTATGAAAACATAAAAATGCTTTTTATAGAAATATATAGACATATTGAAGGAAAAATATTAACAATACATTTTTGAAGAAAAGAAAATTATTGCCATAATACGTTTTTGAAGGAAAAATTGTTACCGTAATACGTTTTTGAAGGAAAAAAGTTACCAGCAGTACATTTTAATACAAAACTAGAAAACATCTTCAATTTTCTAAAATAATTTTTTTATCACAATCTGACTAAATCAGCCTTCTCACTGAAACTGAACATTAAAAAATACATTAAAACCCCCCTTTTTTGGCAATAAATAACCCACAGAGGTTGATATTCCGTAAACAAAAACCGAACTCAAACTACTTGTTCACAAATTGGTAGTAAAGGTTTGCATTTATGCCCGGCATATAAGCTGAGTCCTTGTTTTGGAAATATTTTCTTGGGTTTGAAAACTCGACTTGTATGCCGCAATTTACGGTATATTTTTGAATAGATTAAAAAAAAAGATAAATTGCTTTTTAAGTGGTTGGATTACAAAGTGTAGAGTGGCAGAGGGCGGTTATCTCACTTTAAAATAAGATAAATTTACGAGGATGTGAGTTGTGGTACAGTGGATATCGGCTGGGAACGAGAACCCGGCGAGCCGAGTTCGAATTCCAGCTGAATCCATTGTATGCACTTACGCGCAAATACCCATGGGATAGGTATTAATCCGTCTCTTCCTTCCAGTTATTGGTTAAGTAACAGGACAGATTGGGTTCTATAGCCTTGGTCAGCAACCAGTCTACCGTAGAAAGCAATGGCAACCTACTGCGGGATAATCTTTTGCCCAGTCAGTCATGTCTCTTTCGAGACATGATCGCCCAAGCGTGTATCACGTATGGCACTTAAACTGACTGAATTTACGAGGGTCACGTGAATGACAGTTTGTGGTGTGACGAACCCAAATTGCTATGCAGACCGCGAAGGAGATAAACTTCAGCGGCAAAGATAAAAAAAAAAGTAGTACCACAACGGAAAATAAGGAACGCCAACTACACGGCTGTTTCCCCGTCGCGGAATATTACAATTTTAAACTGTTTAATCTGCTTGTTTTATCATACGTGTGATACTTTCTCTGTGTGCAAAGAATTAGTGATAGGTAGATACATATTTGTTTTGAATATATTGTTATATATATATATATATATATATATCCCGTAAGTCTTTCTTTTATATGTCTCTCTTTTCTGTAAATCTCTATTTTTCGTAAGTATCTCTTTTCTGTAAGTCTTTTTTCTCGTTAGTCTTTCTTTTCCGTAAGGCTCTCTTTTCCGTAAGTCTCTCTTTTAACAGATGAATTGTTTTTCTCTAATATTATATCTCGAATTTGCAGAATGAATTTACACTTGAAGATTTTTAAGTAACTAAACTAGCGTTTGTTAATTGCTACACCTGGGCGTCCTACTGTGATGCGAAAGGTGCCTCCCAAGTTAATAGAAGAGTAATTTATGAATTCTTTTATAGTTGTTGTATCGCCGAAGTGAATACAATATACAGAAAAATTGTGCTGCGATATTATTCAGTACAATATCCGTTGCTAAACGAATATACACAGAACAGTACAACAGTTACAATAACAGACAAGACAGACCTTACCAAACAGAGAGGAGAGGTTCAGATCGCAATAGTCGCCGAAGTAATCAGACCGAATATTACTCGAATGACACTCTAATATTACGTCTCGAATGCTAATATTCTTTACTTAAATAGACCATTTCAGGCCATGTGACATTCCTTCCTTGCGATTGCTGCAGGGGTGTCAGCCACTCTACGACACATATACATACACAAGTACCCACACACATGCACACTGTTGTATCACCGAGGTGGATGCGATACACAGAGGAAGTATGCTGCGATATTATTCCGTTCAATATCCGGTGCTAAATGAATATACACAGAACAGTGCAATTGTGATAATAACAGACAAGACAGACCTTACAAAACAGAGAGGATGCGTTTAGATCGCAATAGTGGCCGAAGTAATCAAACCGAATATTACTCGAATGATACTCTAATGCTATTATTTTTTATTTAAATAGACCATTTCATACCATGTGTTATTCCTTCATTGAGAGTGCTGCAGGGGTGTCAGCCTCTCTACAAAAATAATGAAATAAATCTTTATTTTTAAAAGTTAGTGACTCCAAGCACATGGCTTCAGTATCTAAGTCTATTGATATTTCAAATGATGACGTAGGCTTGTCGTTAACGGAAGAGGAACTGTTCGCTATATCTGCTGATTGTGGCTTACATATTTAAGTATAAAGAGGTATCTGTAGATCAATTTTGGATTTCTATTGAATCAGACTAGCTAGTAAAACATTGGATATGGTATTGCAGATTTCCATACCATACCTCTGATTTTTTACACTAAATGCAAAAGTAGATAAAATATTGAATGCATTGATGGGTAAATTAAAGTATATTTTTCATCTATAAGCTCTACAACTATTGCCAAACCACATATTTTACGCAAGCATATTTAAATATACAATGTCTTAAAAATAAATAATGTAAGGAGACATTTTTTTATTATTTTCCTGTTCCCCAATTTCTTGTCCACATTTTTTCTTTCATTTATTCTTCAAGGGCTCCCTGTGTCCCAGAAGAAATCAGTGACGACGACCACACGCAGGCGCGATTCGGACGCGAGTCGCACGGCCAGCCGTGATCGAGCGGCGAATTTCGGAAAATGGCGAAAATTCGAAAAAATTCTAACTCGAAAGTGGAAATGAAGCGTTGCATTCTTGTTTTCTTTACCTCGCCGATCTAACGAAAGCCATTTGAACGATTGAGGCGTTCGTGCAGACAGGCAAGCGTTTGTGCAGGCAGGCAGGGAGGCAGGCAGGCAATAGACCACACGCCGGCGGTATCGGACGCGTTTCAGACGCCTAGCCGACGACCACTGCCTGCTCCGTAGCACTCGGGCAACGTCGTTCGTTTTAGAGTGTGTCGATGAGGTCCGGTACCACAAGCTGGCGTGATCAGACGCGCGTCAGACGCCCTGAAGTGAAACTGGTTGAGAAACACTGAACTAGAGAGTTGTCTTTATTTTCAAGAAGAAGTGAAATATTTTGTGCCATTTCATGTATGCAATCTTTCTATATTTTATCATCGCTTTGCATTACCTTCAATTCTTGATAATTTTATTCTATTTGGACTTAAGCATTTTGAAGATGTATGCTTCGTTTATTTCAGATTTAAGGGATGTAATCTTTAGATTCCGTCTCTATGAAATACCGTACTTGACATCATGTAAAACCTAATTTCCTCACCAATAAAAAATGGCTCAAAGATTTCCTCCATGAGATGTTAAAGTATGTGGTAAACTAACGTTTACTTACGGCAATTTTATTTTTATTAAAAGCAATTTTCCTCTGTCATCTTCGTTGTGTCAAAGTCTTTTTTTTTCCTGCTATATCTTGACAACATATTTTAATAACATTTAACTGTAGACATTTTTTTATTCAATATTACCTCCTGGAATGTGGGTGTCGAACAAACCCGAAAGTCTTACATGACATCAAATACGGTACGTTACAAAACCAGAAATACCTTTGACCTAATACAAACAGGAAAAGAGAGTTTGGTCAAAAACTGGTCGTCGGTTAATCAAAGAAGGTAAAAAAAAAAAAAAAAATGAAACCCCCGTTCTAAAACCCCACAAAAAGGGACAAGTTTTCTGACATGAAGCATTTTCATTATTCGATATATATTTTCTACCTTCAATTTTTATCTTTCTCTTTTTAAATACGTTTCGACAGATATCTTCTTTAGCCTTCCTCAGGTTTGTATTAAATCCGATCTGAGTATTACACTTTTATTCTTATATATATATTAGTCATCTACATACAAGCCTGTTTCGCAGCTCATCAGTGTGGCTAGACATCCACTGCTTCTGGCCGGGAACGAAACTCGACCGATTTAGTGTCAGTCTGAGTCGCTACTCCCTAAGCCATAGGCGCATGGAATCAGAGGAGAGAAATTTTAACATGTTGTATATAAGCATTGTATACACACGCCAGTCACCGAAAGAACTGATTTAATTTCTGAAGAGTCACGCTTATATTGCAGAAGTAGAAACTGTTTTAAATTTTTTCTTCTCTAGAGCTCGTAATGAGAGCGCAATATATTAGTCATCCACATACAAGCCTGTGGCGAGACATCCACTTGCTTCTGGCCGGGATCGAAACTCGACCGATTTAGTGTCAGTCTGAGTCGCTACCTCCTAATCCATAGGCGCATGGAAACGGATACTGGAAATTTTAACGTGATATTCAACAAGTATTTTCTACTAATTTTTTATAGTAGACGAGTTTTGTGCTTCCAAGCAGTATGTTCGTATTAACGTTTCATATAACTGCAAGCAACGAGAAAGCTCTTTTCGATCAAATAATTATTCGGCATTAACTCAGTATAAGAACTGGTAACTGACTCAAGCAATTTATTGCAGAGAAGCAGAAAAACTTGACACCTTGTCTGGTGGTCGTTATAGACTGACATTTACCAGATGGACAACAAAATATATATATATATATATATATATATATATATATATATATATGTAAATCCGAACAACAATAACTGAATTCAATATGCAGGCGGTTGTACAAAAGTAAGTTGTATTGTAATGAAAAGCAAAATATATATCCTTTAAACGCTCCACCCCTATGACCATAAAGTTGAGATTTGGCGAATTTATACCCACTTTGCATCGCCCTGCAAATCAAATGAAGGCCGAAGAAGCTAACAAACGAAATATTTTTTAAATAATAAAAAAAAATATATGTATTTCGTATGAAATGTGCTTTTGCGCGATAATTATCGCTAATCTTTATGGTGCCTGTATTTTTTCATAAACACACACGCACAAACATACGTTCACACTTTTATATGTATGGATATGTGTGTGTGTGTGTGTGTGTGTGTGTGTGTGTGTGTGTGTGTGTGTGTGTCTGTTTGTATGTGAGAGGCAGCTTTTAATTCTGTGTTTGGTAAGAATCATGTGTAAATATTTTTAAATTTATTTTAACCTTTTTCCTTTTCTTTCTGACTTTGAGAGAAGGCGCATATTTCAATGTTAGACGCCGTGTGTACCTGAGTAAAAGTCAGTCTTTTCTTGCCATAACCGATGCCAAGAATGTTGGAAAAAAAATGAGTAATTTAATCAATAACTACCTGTGGCAAATTGCAAGCTAATATAACCTTTTTTTTTAACAATTTCTGTCATTATGAGTTTGTATATTTACACGTCCCTTCAAGTGGCCAAGGTGATGAACGATTGGTGTGTGTTTCTTTTTTATGCAGTCACCATCTCCGAACAGATTGCCAGCCAATGGCTAATGAACTTCTACCAGCATATTAGTTGAAGACTGCATGCTAGACTAACCATCAATGCCGACCCAAGTTCATCGACAAGGCATGGTTTAACCTGTGGTAAGGTCATCAGACACTTCCCAGCTTAACACAAGCTGGTATCGTTGCCCCAGACCAATATTATCAAATTGTCACCTCCTTTCCTACGGTTAGATTCGAACCCGAATCTTATGGCCAGAACAGTAAAATCGAACCACTTGGTCGTGTGCCCATTAAAACCTTTAACATGCTTTGATTTTGTGTAAATGTCAATCTGTTTTTTTTTTTTTTAGGGACAGGGACATTTGGAGAACCATGGATCCGTCAAGATGATAAAATAAAGAAAGGACAAATAAGAAACGTATTTCATTATAACAGGTTTCACTTTTATTAAAGCTTCCTGAGAGATTGAGAGAAAAAGCCGGAACAAAGAGACAGAGACTAGTTACGTCTTCCATATTTTCTTTCAAACTCTGACGAAGCTTTAAAAAATTGTTGTGGAATAGCTTTCGCACTGAAGGTTTATAATCGGGCTATGTCGGTTGCGAATCGACTTAACACACCCAAAATGTTAGAAACTTGGTAATCTACTACTGAAAGCTGACTCTTTAGTTTTCGGCTAACTGCCGACTAATACCAACTGCCTAGTAGTTCTACTAAACTAATAGAACTCTAAAGAACTCTCTAGAAGTTCTAAGAACTTCCTAAGAACTCCTTCCGTTAACTTTCTGTTAACTCTTATTCATATAGGAGGGAGAGTCCATTATCTGAGGAATAGGTGTGTTTCCCCCATAACAAAAATGTAACATGTTAGACTGATATACGTCTCTTACTTGTCCGTTATTTTAGCATATATATATATATATATATATATATATATATTACGGAAACTAACGAAGATTAACAAAACTGTTTATAAACAACCGACAATTTGAAATGATTTGATGGAACATTATTTCTGATCGATACTCGCATTTAAGTAGGATTCGAATCTGCGACCCCTATCCACATAGGGGAAGCAACCATGTGATCTGAGACCTCTCGACCATGAATGACGATCAGTAACACACACATTTTCGTAACAAAAATTTATCATAAATAATAAGACCGGTAGAAATAAATATATAATACTTAGTAACTCCACTGGAGTCCAGTCATTTTTCTATACCTAAATTTAAATTTAAATTTTAAAAATAAATAAGTTATCTTCAAGCTTTAAAATTTGCTTTAATTGAAAGGCAAGAGATTAAATTACGGTAGCTCTGTTTTTATGTTAGTCATGGAAGCGATAACAAATGACTGATACCAGATGTTGACAAAAACGCAATGTATGGTGAACAATCGTGCTAATTTTTTTTTTTTTTTTTTTTTTTAGCTAAATAGTAAAATTAGAAATTTAACATAATTGCAGCACTTATATAAATTTTTTTCGCATTTTCTTGTACTGTACAATACATATTTTTTTTAAATTATCTTAAATTAGTCAATGCACCTACGGTCACAATTAATTAAAAAATTGAGGAATTGAAAAAAAAATACTTACTTTAAATGTTGAAGGAATTACTTGCAAAACAGGCTGTTAAATTTTAGAAACGTAGAGAATAAAATATCGTAAGAATGAAAATGCGTTCTTCTGTTTTGCTATGTAAGGAGGAATAACCCAGAACGCTTGTTAACTTATAAAGTCAATTTGACCCATACGAAACACCGTACTTTATAAATATGAACATCGTGCTTTATAAATTTGAACATATTAGCACAATTTTTTTTTTGTAAAAATATACGGTGAGAAAATTTTTTATTAATTTTTTTTTTTGAGAGTCAGTATAATCATCAATAATTAACTAATAAAAAAAATCATACAGTTCTTTAAAAGATTTTTAAAACATTTTTAAACTTTATGAATTATTATAATAAAAAAAATGAAAACAATTCTTTTAAAATTTTATTAATAATCGAAAATTTTTTTTCTTCAGACTATAATGTCCTTAATTTTTATTATTTATTCCAGCAATTTAAAGCTTATCAAATTAAATTATATCAAAGTTCTATTGCAGTTTTTATATTTCTCTTCGGAGCAGATTTTCGTATAGTGAATGATAATTTTAAATAAAGAAAACTAGATGATTTCTATTCCCCAATGAGTTTTGAGTTTAATTAATAAAAAAGTAAATCGCAGAAAATTAAAATTTATTAAAATTTCATGAATTTACTTGAAGGGGTGGGGTAACAGTGTTAAAACAAAATTTCATCAATATTTTAAAAATATAATAATTTAAAAAATTATGTTATTCATTTGTGAATGAGTACTGAAAGTTTCATTAAAATCCGACAATTATTTGATTTTTGCGAGAATTTCCAAATTAATGTGTTTGTCACCGAAAAAGTGAGTTCCGTAAAAAGTTACGTAATCGACTGTAAAACAGTCATAACATTTTCTACCACGCTTTACTCAAATCAAAACAAAATTTTCTGCCAAAATTTCGAACATGTTCAAAGGGATTAAAAAACTTTATAAAATAAATAAAAATTACTTTGATCTTTCCTCTTCATAATATTAAAAACATTTTGATAGAAAAGGTTCGTTTTATTAAATTTTGAACCTTTTTAAATCATACTCTGCTGGATTTTTTGTGATGTAATGGATGTATCTATAACTGTTTGATTATAAACAGAATATCTATTTAAATACTAGTATTGATCAAAATTAATGTTCAAACCAATCATTTCATATATATATATATATATATATATATATATATATATATATATATATATATATACTAGCAGTTTAGCCCGGTTTCACTCGGGTAGTTTAAGGAATAATAAGAATAAAAAACATGATGAATTTACATAGCAAATACTTACACAACGTCCATCCTGGTCACTTTCATAGATATAGATGACAATGTAGAATGTCTCTATTGGATTAGGGTGGGAGGGGCAACATACATAGATTTAGATAATGTAAAGTGGGGTGATCGATTCTATATTATATTCAATGTATCAACTGATCCCTAACTTTGTGGGGTGATAATATATATTTTCTACCCCTAATTTTGGCTTTCTGAAAAATTTCAAGGTGTCGTTAGTGTTCTAAAATTTTGATCTACATCTGAGCGCAACTCTCGTCGAGCTAGACCACAAAATGCAGACGCTAAGTGGAATCTATCAAACAAACAAATACGTACACAACTTATATATATATATATATATATATATATATACTTGCACACTTATATGTATGTATATATATATATATATATATATATATATATATATATCCTTACAAACAAATACTTACACACTTTGATATATATATATATATATATATATATATAGACATATTTATGGATCAAAATCCGACAGGATGATAAAATGATAAAATTAAAACACAAATAAGAAACATATCTTAATCTAATATATTTGTGTTTTTCAGAGTTTGAGAAAGAAATTTAAAAAATACGAAGAGACACAGTATAACGGTATTTTATAAATTTTGGTTAGTTCCTATTGGTTAGATACGTGTCACGAGCATAAAAGCAATGGATAATTGGAAATATATTTGAGGAAATTTTTGGACAGTAAAATGTGCAACGGTGTATGTTTGTGAATGAACGCTTGTCTGTCTAGGTGTATGTTGGACAGTAACGCTAGTTAATATACGTGTATACGTGTGCGCTGCGAGTGGGGCATTTTATAGACTACAGAGTGCTCACAACTTAAGTCAACCCGTCAATAACAACCTTGGAAACTATCAAAATCCAGCTCCAGGCCTTCTCGTGACGGAAATGTTTCAAATTGACAAGAGAAGGGAGTAAAAGGCGTCTCAAAACCAGTCTGCTCTGGGTAGTTGAAAATCGTCGGCCTTAGGTGGCATTTCACCGAGGAGAAGGTAAACTCTGATCAAAAACCTGCAGCTGACATGTCGCCAGTTATTGAACCTTGCTTGTTGCTGGAACCCGACAGTTAATGCCGAGAGAGTCGCATTCATGTTTTACACAGTTTTGTCACTTTAAAAAAAAATAGTTTAAAGATACTCCTTCAAGCTCCAGCATCCGTCTGTACGAAAGTCCTTCGCTTGCAGGTCATTTGAGATCGCACGACCGAGATGAGCAGTCGGAGGAAGAGAATGAGGGGGTGGCACTCGTCTGACATGACGGAGCGATCATTATACGTGTGCCTGTGTGTTTTAATACACTTGTCACGTGTATTAATGCAATTTTAATTAATAATTTTTAGATATGTTTGCAAAGAATATTTTGGACGGTAAAGTATGCAACAGTGTATTTATGTTTGTGAATAAACGGTTGCAGGTCTTGGTGTTAATTAATGTTACCGTCCAGCATACACCTAAACAAACAATCGTTTCTTCACGTACATTATTGCACAGTTTACCTTCAAAAACTTTTCTCGTAAATATATATAAATTTATTTTGCTTTAGTACACATGACATGTATTAAAACTAATACATGCACATATATTAACTAACGTTAAAGTCTAACATAGAGAGATAGAAACGACATACACTATTACAAACTTTAGCACCTAAAATATTTTTTCATTTCAATAAGAATTGTGCGTTGTGGTGCAGTAGATATCAGCTTAGAATGAGAGAGCTGAGTTCGAATTCCAGTTGAATTATTAGAATTCAGATACGTGCAAATGAACATCGGAAAGGTATTAATCCATTTCTCTTTCTCCAGCTATGGGTTAAATAGCAGGACAGATTGGGTTCTGTAGCCTTAGTTGGCACTAGTCTACTTCAGAAAGTAATGGCAACATACTGAGTAAAATCTTCTACCCAATAAATCAAGTCTATTTCGAGACATGATCGGCCAAGCGTGTATCACCTATGCCAATTAATTGACTGAATACGAACTAATCCAAAATCATAACATACCAGTATATCATCTCTTTTTTTTTTTTCATTTTTCTCTAGATCTGAAGAAGCTTTAGCAAAACTGAAACATTTTAAATTGAGACAAGTTTCGTGTTTGTTCTTTCTTTCATTTAATATCTATCTCTCTCTCTCTCTCTCTCTATATATATATATATATATATATATATATATATATATATATATATATTCCTACGTCTATGGCACGACTCGGATTTTCATGCGTTATGCAATCATCAGGTGCATATTTTAAACTGACAGTTTAATAGATTTGAATTTAAGTTCATTCGATGTTCATGAGAATTAAATCTTGTAAAGTTACGTTACTCATTTTTTAATAAAAAGATTTAAAAAATTAAATATTCTACAGTTATATATGGATATATATGGATAAAAATAGAAAATTTTAATTTAAAATTTAAATTCGAAATTAAAATTAAAGTTAAAAGCAATAAAATGCAGGGTGAAATCAAAGCAGCGTAAATCTTTAAAAATTAAATATTCAAATATTGTATGTACATAAAATTCTGGGGAAAATTAAAATGTTGAAATTTTAAATAAAAATAAAAAAGATAAAGAAAAGAAAAGAAAAGAAAAGAAAAAAATTAAAAGGTAAAATTTAGAATTAAGAATTAAAAATGCAAGGAGCAAAAATAAAAAGGTTTTAATTCATAATTGTTAAAAGTAATGTTGCGGGGGAAAGAAAGAAAGAAAGAAAGAAAGAAAGAAACGTAAAGAGGGATCTATATCAATCTGGGTCTAAGAGTTTAAGTAAGTATTTTTTTTATGACATCATGTGGTTATTAAATCACTTTTTTATTAAGCAAATTTGGATTCTTGATCTGGTTTAAGATGACATTTTTTTCTAAAAGGCATAGATTACATTTATCTTCATTTCCATTGGAATGTTTGGATTTAGTTTTGATATTCCAAGTAATAATTGTGTTCTTGTTGCTGTTTTTTTTTTAATTTCCAATAACGTATGGCTAAAGCAGTACTTTGCTGTATTTACTGTTGTCTAAAGACAACATGTGGTTGTTAAATGTTATCTTCCACCTGTTAGAAGTACTTTCAAAGTAAAATTTAACATCATAATCATTATCATTCAAATGAATTTGATATCTATGAACAATACTTTCGGACATTCACTGACCATTCAATGGGCAGGTTTTATTTTTTCAGCAGTCGCAATTATTTTTAGGAGGGTCATTTTTGTTACACCCTCCTCATATGTATATTTATTAATTTACGTCACTATATATATATATATATGTAGACTGCGTCTAGAGATTATATGCAAGTTATGAATTGGTATAAAGAGTTGCGTCTTTAATGTTAAAAGTCCGATTATGATGTTGTTTAGATTCTACTCAATATTATTAATTTAGATATATAGTGATGGTTTCCGGCTTTCCACTTTTCCAATCTTTCCACTTTTCTTTTTTTTGTTTCCAATTGGATTAGATAGACTGAACTATCGCCCGGTTCACACTCCACCCACGTCTATTGAACAGGTTAAGAGGCTCATTCCTTGTTCCCTGTTTAAGATGTGGTTTTCGGCTTTCTCTTTTCAAATCTTCTCACTTTGTTTTTTTGTTTTTTTCAATTGGAGTAGATAGATCTATCTATCGCCCGGTTCACACTCCACCCACGTCTATTGAACAGGTTAAGAGGCTCATCCCTTGTTCCCTGTTTAGGATGTGTTTTCCGGCTTTCTCTTTTCAAATCTTCTCACTTTGTTTTTTTGTTTTTTTCAATTGGAGTAGATAGATCTATCTATCGCCCGGTTCACACTCCACCCACGTCTATTGAACAGGTTAAGAGGCTCATTCCTTGTTCCCTGTTTAGGATGTGGTTTTCGGCTTTCTCTTTTCAAATCTTCTCACTTTGTCTTTTTGTTTTTTTCAATTGGAGTAGATAGATCTATCTATCGCCCGGTTCACACTCCACCCACGTCTATTGAACAGGTTAAGAGGCTCATTCCTTGTTCCCTGTTTAGGATGTGGTTTTCGGCTTTCTCTTTTCAAATCTTCTCACTTTGTTTTTTTGTTTTTTTCAATTGGAGTAGATAGATCTATCTATCGCCCGGTTCACACTCCACCCTCGTCTATTGAACAGGTTAAGAGGCTCATCCCTTGTTCCCTGTTTAGGATGTGGTTTCCGGCTTTCTCTTTTCCAATCTATTCACTCTTACTTAGCCCCCTGCATACCAGTGGCCTTACTGCCTTGCTCGGGGTGATATGATTAAAAAAAAAAAAAAAAAGAGAGAAAATCATTGTTTTCAGTTGGAAAAATTTACTAAGTTAACAAAACAGACTAATTTGACTGTCAGAAGTTTATTTGCAACTATTTATTTTGATAGTTTTACATTATTATACCTTGTAGAACTAATGTAAAAACTAATATGGAAACATCTTACAACAAATTCTTCAATTTCTTAAAGGAAAAACATAAAAAAACATTTTATTTTAAAAATAAGAGATATATTAACAAAAAATAATAAGAACCTCCTTAAATTTATTGCACAAATGCTCCTTTTTTTCAATAACTCTTAGCAGACTATTGTCAACATCTGATGTTAGATTTGCAATTTTAGCGGCTGCTAAGTTGTTTGCAGCAACTTTAACTGCCTCCCAGAGGTCACACTTGCTGTTGAATTACCTTCCATTAGAATAAATATTTCTCTTGAGGATGCTCTACAGGTTCTCAATAGGATTCAAGTCACAGCTATTTGAAGGCCAGTCCATAAGAGAATCTTCAACAAATACCTTTTCTTTCAACCAGGATTTAGTAAACTTTGATGCATGACTTGGTGCGTTGTCTTACATAAAGATCAAAGATCTACGCTTGGCTAAAGACTGGTTATCAAGCCATTCAAAGAAATATTGCTCTAGAAAATCACAGTAACTTTTGGAATTAATTTTAACATCGTCTTTTACTTTAAATGGACCCTAGACATCATTACCAATAATCTTAGCCCATATCATGATCCCAACGCCGCCTTGTTGGCGTTTAAAAAATTTTCTTGAGTCATGCTGCTTGCAAACCCATCCTCGAGCCCATCGATCGGGCCCATCGAGAGTGATCCTTGATTCGTCTGTAAAGAGCACTTTACTGAAATCGGTTTTCATGTATTCTTTAGCCCACTGCAATCTTGTTTCCTTATGTTTTTGTTAAAATGGGTTTCTTTATTTGATTTTTTTTACATCAGCAAACTTCCTTAATGCATTACACCTTGTTTCCCTTGACACCAAAAGAGCTCCAGCGGCCTCAAATATATACGCACTTGACGCATTTGGGTTTCTTATTAATTCTCTTCAGATATGTGATAGATCTCGCTTTGCTAAATTCCTGAATTCAGCATGAGACCTTTTCTTCTTTGGTTGAATTATCATTTGATATATTTTCTTGATTCTTCGATGATCTCTTTTCAAATCCTTAGAAATTTGAAGCAAAGTCTTTCCTTTGCTAATTTCTTTGATTATATAGTTCTTTTCATTCATTGTTAGTTCTTTTTACGAACCATGATACTAAATTCTAGTACTTGCAAATACTCTCTTGACACTGCAAGTTGCTATAATTACTGAAAAAATACTAAATATCAATCAAAAAATGAAAATTGGGACATAATTGCTTTCATGCTCACTCGCAATACATAATAGTACAAATTATTTCATTGGATAACACATATCTATGAATTTTACATAAAGTATTTGACAATACCTCTTTTGCATATAATCTCTAGACGCAGTTTATATATATATTAAATAAAAGAGAGAAACTGCAAATATTTTTTATTATAAAGTGGAATTGTTTAAAAATATATATATTGTAGTTTATTTTTCCTATCTTTGAATTTCCACATATTATTAAAAGAAACCAATTCTTGTGATGATCTAGATGTTCAATCATTGGCTTTTTGTGTGTAGTAGTAATCGAAACTTTCTTTTACTATCTTGGACAAAACCCAAGAAAGTTTTGATTAGTACTACACACAAAAAACAAAGTCGTTGAACATCGTAATCATTAGGAGAATTAAATCATTCTAATAATATTTGGAAATGCAAAATATAAAATAATGAAGTACAATATATATATATATATATATATATATATATATATATAATTAAATTTGTTTTACATCTATTCCCTTGTTCCCTGTTTAGGATGTGGTTTCCGGCTTTTTTTTTTTCCAATCTTCTCACTTTGTTTTTTTTTTCAATTGGAGTAGATAGATCTATCTATTGCCCTGTTCACACTCCACCCACGTCTATTGAACAGGTTAAGAGGCTCATCCCTTGTTCCCTGTTTAGGATGTGGCTTCCGGCTTTCTCTTTTCCAATCTTCTCACTTTGTTTTTTATTTTCTTCAATTGGAGTAGATAGATCTATCTATCGCCCGGTTCACACTCCACCCACGTCTAGTGAACAGGTTAACAGGCTCATCTCTTGTTCCCTGTTTAGGATGTGGTTTTCGGCTTTCTCTTTTCCAATCTTCTCACTTTGTTTTTGTTTTTTCAATTGGAGTAGATAGATTTATCTATTGCCCTGTTCACACTCCACCCACGTCTATTGAACAGGTTAAGAGACTCATCCCTTGTTCCCTGTTTAGGATGCGGTTTCCGGCTTTCTCTTTTCCAATCTTCTCACTTTGTTTTTGTTTTTTTTTTCTTTTTCAATTGGAGTAGATAGATCTATCTATCGCCCGGTTCACACTCCACCCACGTCTATTGAACAGGTTAAAAGGCTCACCCCTTGTTCCCTGTTTTCACTATTACGTAGCCCCCTGCACATCAGTGGCGTTACCGCCTTGCTCGGGGTGATACGATTAAAAAAAAATTAAAATTAATATAGTTTACATTTCGACATGGCAACTTCTATGTTTCGATATTTTTACCCCGTCATCAGGCAATGCTAGTTCATTATTGTGAAAATGATTTTCATTTGAATATAAGAAACAATACGTTTGTTATTCATGGATGTTGGAAGAGAGAAAAATTTATGTGTGTGTTCAATTTAACTAATCAGAATAGAGACCCAATCTAAATTTGAAAAAAGATTTAATTTTCTTCTTTCAATCGTTACAGCAAAAGTGTCAGTCGATCAAACCCCCTGTTTAGACATCATTTCCGTTGATGTATCCATTATTGTTACAACATTATTCTCTTAGTTTTCTCTGTATCCCAAACAAAAAACAATTATATATTTTTGATCTGACTTACAGGGACCTTTAAGTGGAATTACACTGTTTTTATTTCGACCCAGAATGCATTTTATTTTAGTTTTTCTTATATATATATATATATATATATATATATATATATATATATATATATATATATTTAAAGATCCACTTTATAAACAAAGAATATTGCGGTTTCTCTCTTATTTAAAATGTTCACTGTTCTTTCGTTGGAACAACTATAGCATTTCCGTTATATATATATATATATATATATATATATGTGTGTGTGTGTGTGTGTGTGTGTGTGTGTGTGTGTGTGTGTGTGCGTGTGTGCGTGTGCTTTATTGAGGATGACTGACAAGGCACTGTGATTAAGCTTTTCATTAATTTTTTTCTTGCGTTCAAACAAGTGATTTTTTTTCTGGAAAGAACAGTGCAATTTGTCTGTAGATTCGATCAATCATTTAGACAATTTTTATATACTGTATGTCCAGAAAAGAAGTCACTTTTCCTAATGTCAGAAAAAATTAATCGTTGTTTTGTCAGTCGTCTTCAATGAAACTTGTATAAAAGACTGAATGTTGCCCAAATACACGCGTGCACACACACGCACATATATAGGATTAAATTATTAATCCTATTAATGATCTATCTCTTATATCGAACACGTTATTGCTAAGACTGCACCTTAAATGTCCTTTCCACCGATTAACAACCGTTAAATTCCGTGATATATATATATACTATAGTCATCCGCAGACAGATCTGTTTCGCTGTATTACAGCTCATCAGTACTGCTTAGACCCCGTTTGCTTCCTAACCAATCGACCCATAGAACTATATATATATATATATATATATATATATATATATATATATATATATATATATATATATATATATATATATATATATATATATAGAGTTCTATGGGTCGATTGGTAAAGATACGTGTGATTTAAAGACGGCATCTCACCGATGTGGGAGTTTGCAGGTTCGATTTCTGCTGGAAGATAGATATTTTTCATACGATTTCTTAAAACAATCAAGGCCAATGCAAATTATAATGTACAGTTTAACCATATATATGTACATAGAAAAAAACACACTTTCCACTCAAATACAAGAATCCATTAAAAAATAATAACGATTGAACAAATAGAAATTCATATATATATATATATATATAATAACGATATAACTTAATTTCATAAATCAAGAACAGTCTGTTGGAAAGATGTTTGACAAAGTTGAAAAAAGTTTTCTTGTAACGCGTTCCGTCTCTGAGCACTTCATCGGAATTGGTTTGATTACATTGATTCGACTACGCATGCGCACGAACTAGAGACGCTAAGAATTTTCCAAATTTAGAAATTTTGTTTTTGTTAATATATATCTGGTGTATAATCGAGCCAATTTAATTTAGAATCATTTTCTTTTCGTCATCTTTTTTTTTATTAATGATCAGACATAGCAGTTAGATTTATCAAGACTGGTAAAACGTTGTAAGAATTTTGACGCAATTTTATTGCTAAATTTAAATTTCCCAAAGGTTCTCATTCGTTCGCAAGTGTAGTCACACCGTCGTAGTCTGATGAAGTCCGACAAGTCGAAATGTGTCAAACGAAAACTTATTTCACTTTGTCATACATGGTTTCTCCATAAATAAACATATATATATACAAGGATGACGCTTTTAAATAGAAGCCTCTACAAATTGTTATGGGCCTCTGTTAAATTACTTTACTTTTTTCTTAGTTTTATTTTTCAGGCATTCTTTTGTACCAAATTCAAGTGTCTTCTTAAACAATCTGGTTCGCGGGAGTTTTTACCTTAAAATAGTAATGTGATAATTTTCTAAACATAGCTTAGACATGGCATAAAGCCGAAATTAATGGCGTTCCCACTGAGGATCGAACTCGCTACTCAGTCGGAATGATTCTAGAGAGACAATCTTTCAAACAATTACACTACTTCAAATGGAGGTGCTCACTGAGGCCAATAGTATGAGTTCCACAAATTGCACTGTGAAGAAAATTATTTAAAACTAATAATCCCGCTTTTAACAAAAAAAGAACAAAAAATGAGAAGAGAAAAGAATAGAGGATCTTGCGCCGAGCGAGGTATGGTCAGTTTGAAGGAAAGTAATTTAAGGCACTTGTATTTTGGTACACAAGAGCAGATAGTCGAGCCTGGAAGTGATTTTCCTTAACTTTGATCGTCAACAAAATTTACTTCATAATTTTGCACTCTTTTCAATGTTCAAGATTTTTTTCAACGAATTTGATCTGTAATTTCTATTAACATTTTCTTCGTTAAAACAAGAGACCAGAATTTGGTCCTTTTAAAAACTAACGCCAATTTTTGGAACAAAAACAAAACAAAAAAAATAATAATAAAACGGACTTGTCTTAGAAAATATTCATTAAAGTTTTCCTCAAAACACAACGTATTCTGTTGTATTTATTTTTCTTGTTGTTTTTTTATAAGAATATTCATTATGTGACCTATGTTATATTTGCATCCGGGTTATTCTGGCACAAGATTACAACAGCGAGTCATTATGGAAGAACGAATTCACTCATAATGAATTGTTTGTTTTTCCTGCAATAGGCGATCATCACTCATCAGTAGATTTTTTTTGTATTTTGCCAGTTCGCATTGGATGAAAATATGTTAAAATTATTTTCGATTTTTAAAGACACGTTTCATGCGTCCCCTAAGTCTTGCATTCAGAATAGACGGGGCTGGCCGGTTATTAACATTTTTAGTTTTATTGAATTTTCCCGCTATCATTCGAAACCCAACACGTTTGTTATTTTCCCCTTATTTCCAACCTGTCCGTTTATTCCAACCTTATTTCTTTTTTTTTTTTTTGGCTCTAGAAACAAATTAATTTTAAATGGATTTTCCAGCGTATTTTTATTCCAACCACATCTCTCCCTATTTTTGCTCCAGAAACAAATTAAATTTGAATGAATTTTCTAGAGTATTTATTTCAACGACCCTTTCTATTCCAAACTTCCGGTGTAAAGACCATCCTTGAGGCCATTATATTATTGCCATTATTACTGAAGGACAGAGAAGCACACACCAGAAAGTGACATTGGAGGACAAATATACGAAACTCAATGTATTCATAATGACAGCCAGTCTGACAAGAACATACCATACACAAACATTATAGCTAATTGTGACCGACAGACGACAGGTTTCAGTAAAATTCCCTCGGGTTTAACGTCTCCTTCAGAGAATGAAAGAAAAGAAAAAGTCAAATTTAAATATTTATATTTGTATCTACTTACTTCTTTATGGAAGTATCTGAATCATATTTATGATTGTTGTTGTAATATTTACTTAGCATTTATATTATGCCAAATAAAGAATGGGATATTCCTATTTGATTTCGAGAACTGATGGAAGAATAAATATATCGATGGTACTGTTTCTTTTCAGGAAATAGAAAGAAAGGGAAATTAAAAAAGATGATAATGCTCTCATAGATTTAAGGTCTGTTTCAATGAAATGAAAAACTTGTCAATTTTTATCTTTTCATTTGTATCTATTTACTTCTTTAATAAGGACCTGCATTCATATTTATGTTTGTTATTGTATTGGGTTGTCTAGAAAGTTTATTTAAAAAGCAATCTTCTTTTTCTATGTGCCATGTCCCTTCAGGACGTAGACGATCATTTCCTTCCACTTCTCTCTATCTCTGCTAGCTCTTAGCACGCTTTCTGCTGTTACCCCACCATAAACCTGCCTTGCCATCAACCTGTTCAGACCCTTCAAAAGTGTTATCTGCTGCTTTCCTCTATCTGACTAGCGAGTATCAGATTCTCTAAGCCTTCCTTCCTCATCACATGTCCCAACAACTTCAGCTGTCTTTTTCTGATGCTCAGTATTAATTTCCTTTTCGTTTCCATCCTTTCCAAAACCTCATCATTGCTCACATGCTCGATCCACGATATCTGCAGCATCCTTCTGTAGAACCACATTTCAGTTGCTTCAAGTTTTTCTTTTATCTTTGATGATACTGTCCAGCATTCACTGACATATTGAAAAACTGACATCACATAGAAATCCAGTACTCTCTTCTTTGTTTCTAGTGAAAATTTCCTGTCTCTTAATACTCTGCTCAGCTTCTGGAATGCGTCCTTGTCTATTCCAATTCGCATTCGGACCTCAGTATTGCAGTTTCCGTCTTCAGTTAGAACACTTTCCAAGTACTTACATTTTTGTACTTGCTTGATTTTAGTAAAAATCATTAAGTGTCTAAAATACACGTTACTCTCAAGTGATGTGATTTCTCTTATTTATTTACTGTTCTGTGTTTGCAATTCATAATAATCAAATTCCTTTTTCTCAAGTTGGATTATCGACTAAGAGCTGGGGATGATCCGTGGTAAGAGTAATAATAAGCTTTGCCCGACAAGGAAACACCCGCAGTCACTGACCGAGCAGCCAGTATAAATTTAGGTTGAAATATGTAAAATATTTCTCATAAAATAATTTACTTGGAAAAAGTCAGTCAGTTAAGTGTCATACGTGATACACACTTTGAGCGATCATGTTTCAAAAGAGACATGACTAACTGGGCAGAAGATTATCCGGTAGTAGGTAGCCATTGCTTTCTGCGGTACACTGGTTTCCAACAAAGGCTATAGAACCCAATTTTTCCTATTATTTAACACATAACTGCAGGGAGGAGACGGACTATTACCCTTTCCATGGGTATTTGCGAGCAGGTGAATTCAAGGAATTTAACTGGAATTCGAACATGGCTTCCTGATTTGTCGATCCGAGCTGATATCTATTGCACCACACCGCACATCCTGAAAACTGACACACATAACAATCACGTACTCTCTTCTTTGTTTCTATCAGAGAAGGTTGTATCTATCTCTGTATCACAGTTTCCGTCTTCAGTTAGAAAACTTTCCAAACTGACATCACACAGCAATCCAGTATTCTCTTCTTTTTTTCTAGCGAAACTTTTCTGTCTCTTAATACTCTGCTCAGCTTCTGGCATACGTCCTTGTCTATTCCAATTCGCCTTCGGACCTCAGTATCACAGTTTCCGTCTTCAGTTACAACACTTTCCACACTGACATCACACAGCAATCCAGTACTCTCTTCTTTGTTTCTAGCGAAACTTTTCTGTCTCTTAAAACTCTGCTCAGCTTCTGGAATGCGTCCTTGTCTGTTCCAATTCGCCTTCGGGCCACTGTATCACAGTTTCCGTCTTCAGTTAGAACACTTTCCAAACAGACATCACACAGCAATCCAGTACATTCTTTTTTGTTTCATGCGAAACTATGCTGTCTCTTAATACTCTGCTCAGCTTCTGGAATGCGTCCTTGTCTATTCCAATTCGCCTTCGGACCTCAGTATCACAGTTTCCGTCTTCAGTTAGAAAACTTTCCAAACTGACATCACACAGAAATCCAGTACTCTCTACTTTGTTTCTAGCGAAACTTTTCTGTCTCTTAATACTCTGCTCAGCTTCTGGAATGCGTCCTTGTCTATTCCAATTCGCCTTCGGACCTCAGTATCACAGTCTCCGTCTTCAGTTAGAACACTTTCCAAACTGACATCACACAGCAATCCAGTACTCTCTTCTTTGTTTCTAGCGAAACTTTTCTGTCTCTTAATACACTGTTCAGCTTCTGGAATGCGTCCTTGTCTATTCCAATTCGCCTTCGGGACTCTATATCACAGTTTCCGTCTTCAGTTAGAACACTTTCCAAACTGACATCACACAGCAATCCAGTACTCTCTTCTTTGTTTCTAGCGAAACTTTTCTGTCTCTTAATACTCTGCTCAGCTTCTGGAATGCGTCCTTGTCTATTCCAATTCGCCTTCGGACCTCAGTATCACAGTTTCCGTCGTCAGTTAGAACAATTTCCAAACTGACATCACACAGCAATCCAGTACTCTGTTTCTAGCGAAACTTTTCTGTCTCTTAATACACTGCTCAGTTTCTGGAATGCGTCCTTGTCTATTCCAATTCGCCTTCGGGACTCTATATCACAGTTTCCGTCTTCAGTTAGAACACTTTCCAAACTGACATCACACAGGAATCCAGTACTCTCTTCTTTGTTTCTAGCGAAAATTTTCTGTCTCTTAATACCTTGCTCAGCTTCTGGAATGCGTCCTTGTCTATTCCAATTCGCCTTTCGACCTCAGGATCACAGTTTCCGTCGTCAGTTAGAAAACTTCCCAAACTGACATCACACAGCAATCCAGTACTCTCTTCTTTGTTTCTAGCGAAACTTTCTCGTCTCTTTCAATACTATCAGCTTCTGGAATGCGTCCTGGTCTATTCCAATTCGCTTGACCTTAGTATCACAGTTTCCGTCTTAAGTTAGAACACTTTCCAAACTGACATCACACAGCAATCCAGTACTCTCTTTCTTTGTTTCTAGCGAGACTTTTCTGTCTCTTAATACCTGCTCAGTTTCTGGAATGCGTCCTTGTCTATTCCAATCTTCGCCTTCGGACCTCAATATCACAGTTTCCGTCTTCAGTTAGAACACTTTCCAAACTGACATCACACAGCAATCCAGTACTCACTTCTTTGTTTCTAGCGAACTTTTCTGTCTCTTAATACTCTGCTCAGCTTCTGGAATGCGTCCTTGTCTATTCCACCACAATTCTATATCACAGTTTCCGTCTTCAGTTAGAACACTTTCCAAACTGACATCACACAGCAATCCAGTACTCTTCTTTGTTCCTAGCGAAATTTTCCGTATCTTAATACTCTGCTCAGCTTCTGGAATGCGTCCTTGTTCTTATTCATCTGCCTTCTGGACCTCAGTATCACAGTTTCCGTCGTCAGTTAGAACACTTTCCAAACTGACATCACACAGCAATCCAGTCCTCTCTTCTTTGTTTCTAGCGAAACTATTCTGTCACTTAATACTCTGCTCAGCTTCTGGAATGCGTCCTTGTCTATTCCAATTCGCCTTTCGACCTCAGGATCACAGTTTCCGTCGTCAGTTAGAAAACTTCCCAAACTGACATCACACAGCAATCCAGTACTCTCTTCTTTGTTTCTAGCGAAACTTTTCTGTCTCTAATACTAAGCCAGCTTCGAATGCGTCCTACCATTCCAATTCGCCTTCGACCTCAGTATCACAGTTTCCGTCTTAAGTTAGAACACTTTCCAAACTGACATCACACAGCAATCCAGTACTCTCTTCTTTGTTTCTAGCGACTTTTCTGTCTCTTAATACTCTGCTCAGCTTCTGGAATGCGTCCTTGTCTATTCCAATTCGCCTTCGACCTCAATATCACAGCCCATCTTCAGTTAGAACACTTTCCAAACTGACATCACACAGCAATCCAGTACTCACTTCTTTGTTTCTAGCGAAACTTTTCTGTCTCTTAATACTCTGCTCAGCTTCTGGAATGCGTCCTTGTCTATTCCAATTCGCCTTTCGGGACTCTATATCACAGTTTCCGTCTTCAGTTAGAACACTTTCCAAACTGACATCACACAGCAATCCAGTACTCTCTTCTTTGTTCCTAGCGAAATTTTCCGTATCTTAATACTCTGCTCAGCTTCTGGAATGCGTCCTTGTCTATTCCAATCTGCCTTCGGACCTCAGTATCACAGTTTCCGTCGTCAGTTAGAACACTTTCCAAACTGACATCACACAGCAATCCAGTCCTCTTCTTGTTTCTAGCGAAACTATTCTGTCACTTAATACTCTGCTCAGCTTCTGGAATGCGTCCTTGTCTATTCCAATTCGCTCGGACCTCCGTATCACAGTTTCCGTCTTCAGTTTGAAAACTTTCCAAACTGACATCACACAGCAATCCAGCTTTCTTTGTTTCTAGCGAAACTTTTCTGTCCCTTAATACTCTGCTCAGCTTCTGGAATGCGTCCTTGTCTATTCCAATTCGCCTTCGGACCTCAGTATCACAGTTTCCGTCTTCAGTTAGAAAACTTTCCAAACTGACATCACACAGCAATCCAGTACTTCCCTTTCTCTTTGTTTCTAGCGAAACTTTTCTGTCCCTTAATACTCTGCTCAGCTTCTGGAATGTCCTTGTCTATACCAATTCGCCTTCGGACCTCAGTATCACAGTTTCCGTCTTCAGTTAACACTTTCCAAACTAACACAGCAATCCAGTACTCTTCTTTGTTTCTAGCGAAACTTTCTGTCTCTTAATACTCTGCTCATCTTCTGGAATGCGTCCTTGTTTATTCCAATTTGACTTCGGACCTCAGTATCACAGTTTCCGTCTTCAGTGAGAACACTTTCCAAACTGACATCACACAGCAATCCAGTACTCTCTTCTTTGTTTCTAGCGAAAATTTTCTGTCTCTTAATACTCTGCTCAGCTTCTGGAATGCGTCCTTGTCTATTCCAATTCGCCTTCGGACCTCAGTATCACAGTTTCCGTCTTCAGTTGGAACACTTTCCAAACTGACATCACACAGCAATCCAGTACTCTCTTCTTTGTTTCTAGCGAAACTTTTCTGTCTCTAAATACTCTGCTCAGCTTCTGGAATTCGTCCTTCTCTATTCCAATTCGCCTTCGGACCTCTACATAACAGTTTCTGTCTTCAGTTAGAAAACTTCCCAAACTGACATCACGCAGCAATCCAGTACTCTCTTCTTTGTTTCTAGCGAAAATTTCTGTCTCTTAATACTTTCTTCAGCTTCTGGAATGCGTCCTTGTCTATTCCAATTCGCCTTCGGACCTCAGTATCACAGATTCCGTCTTCAGTTAGAACACTTTCCAAACTGACATCACACAGCAATCCAGTACTCTCTTCTTTGTTTCTAGCGAAACTTTTCTGTCTCTTAATACACTGCTCAGCTTCTGGAATGCGTACTTGTCTATTCCAATTCGCCTTCGGGCCTCTGTATCACAGTTTCCGTCTTCAGTTAGAACACTTTCCAAACTGATATCACACAGGAATCCAGTACTCTCTTCTTTGTTTCTAGCGAAACTTTTCTGTCTCTTAATACTCTGCTCAGCTTCTGGAATGCGTCCTTGTCTATTCCAATTCGCCTTCGGACCTCAGTAACACAGATTCCGTCTTCAGTTAGAACACTTTCCAAACTGACATCACACAGCAATCCAGTACTCTCTTCTTTGTTTCTAGCGAGACTTTTCTGTCTCTTAATACTCTGCTCAGCTTCTGGAATGCGTCCTTGTCTATTCCAATTCGCCTTCGGACCTCAGTATCACAGTTTCCGTCTTCAGTTAGAACACTTTCCAAACTGACATCACACAGCAATCCAGTACTCTCTTCTTTCTTTCTAGCGAAACTTTTCTGTCCCTTTATACTCTGCTCAGCATCTGGAATGCGTCCTTGTCTATTCCAATTCGCCTTCGGACCTCTGTATCACAGTTTGCGTCTTCAGTTAGAAAACTTTCTAAACTGACATCACACAGCAATCCAGTACTCTCTTCTTTGTTTCTAGCGAAAATTTCTGTCTTTAATACTCTACTCAGCTTCTGGAATGCGTTCTTGTCTATTCCAATTCGCCTTCGGACCTCAGTATCACAGTTTCCGTCGTCAGTTAGAACACTTTACAAACTGACATCACACAGCAATCCAGTACTCTCTTCTTTGTTTCTAGCGAAACTTTTCTGTCCCTTAATACTCTGCTCAGCTTCTGGAATGCGTCATTGTCTAATCCAATTCGCCTTCGGGCCTCTGTATCACAGTTTCCGTCTTCAGTTAGAACACTTTCCAAACTGACATCACACAGCAATCCAGTACTCTCTTCTTTGTTTCTAGCGAAACTTTTCTGTCCCTTAATACTCTGCTCAGCATCTGGAATGCGTCCTTGTCTATTCCAATTCGCCTTCGGACCTCTGTATCACAGTTTCCGTCTTCAGTTAGAAAACTTTCTAAACTGACATCACACAGCAATCCAGTACTCTCTTCTTTGTTTCTAGCGAAAATTTCTGTCTTTAATACTCTACTCAGCTTCTGGAATGCGTTCTTGTCTATTCCAATTCGCCTTCGGACCTCAGTATCATAGTTTCCGTCGTCAGTTAGAACACTTTACAAACTGACATCACACAGCAATCCAGTACTCTCTTCTTTGTTTCTAGCGAAACTTTTCTGTCCCTTAATACTCTGCTCAGCTTCTGGAATGCGTCCTTGTCTATTCCAATTCGCCTTCGAGCCTCTGTATCACATTTTCCGTCTTCAGTTAGAACACTTTCCAAACTGACATCACACAGCAATCCAGTACTCTCTTCTTTGTTTCTAGCGAAACTTTTCTGTCTCTTAATACTCTGCTCAGCTTCTGGAATGCGTCCTTGTCTATTCCAATTCGCCTTCGGACCTCAGTATCACAGTTTCTGTCCTCAGTTAGAACACTTTCCAAAATGACATCACACGGCAATCCAGTACTCTCTTCTTTGTTTCTAGCGAAACTTTTCTGTCTCTTAATGCTCTGCTCAGCTTCTGGAATGCGTCCTTGTCTATTCCAATTCGCCTTCGGACCTCTGCATCACAGTTTCCGTCTTCAGTTAGAAAACTTTCCAAACTGACATCACACAGCAATCCAGGACTCTCTTCTTTGTTTCTCACGAAAATTTCTGTCTCTTAATACTCTGATCAGCTTCTGGAATGCGTCCTTCTCTATTCCAATTCGCCTTCGGACGTCAGTATCACAGTTTCCGTCTTCAGTTAGAACACTTTCCAAACTGACATCACACAGCAATCCAGTACTCTATTCTTTGTTTCTAGCGAAACTTTTCTGTCTCTTAATACTCTGCTCAGCTTCTGGAATGCGTCCTTGTCTATTCCAATTCGCCGTCGGAACTCAGTATCACAGTTTCCGTCTTCAGTTAGAAAACTTTCCAAACTGACATCACACAGCAATCCAGTACTCTCTTCTTTGTTTCTAGCGAAAATTTCTGTCTCTTAATACTCTGCTCAGCTTCTGGAATGCGTCCTTGTCTATTCCAATTCGTCTTCGGACCTCAGTATCACAGTTTCCGTCGTCAGTTAGAACACTTTCCAAACTGACATCACACAGCAATCCAGTACTCTCTTCTTTGTTTCTAGCGAAACTTTTCTGTCTCTTAATACTCTGCTCAGCTTCTGGAATGTGTCCTTGTCTATACCAATTCGGCTTCGGGCCTCAGTATCACAGTTTCCGTCTTCAGTTAGAACACTTTCCAAACTGACATCACACAGCAATCCAGTACGCTCTTCTTTGTTTCTAGCGAAACTTTTCTGTCTCTTAATACTCTGCTCAGCTTCTGGAATGCGTCCTTGTCTATTCCAATTCGCCTTCGGGCCTCAGTATCACAGTTTCCGTCTTCAGTTAGAACACTTTCCAAACTGACATCACACAGCAATCCAGTACTCTCTTCTTTGTTTCTAGCGAAACTTTTCTGTCTCTTAATGCTCTGCTCAGCTTCTGGAATGCGTCCTTGTCTATTCCAATTCGCCTTCGGACCTCTGCATCACAGTTTCCGTCTTCAGTTAGAAAACTTTCCAAACTGACATCACACAGCAATCCAGGACTCTCTTCTTTGTTTCTCACGAAAATTTCTGTCTCTTAATACTCTGATCAGCTTCTGGAATGCGTCCTTCTCTATTCCAATTCGCCTTCGGACCTCAGTATCACAGTTTCCGTCTTCAGTTAGAACACTTTCCAAACTGACATCACACAGCAATCCAGTACTCTCTTCTTTGTTTCTAGCGAAACTTTTCTGTCTCTTAATACTCTGCTCAGCTTCTGGAATGCGTCCTTATCTATTCCAATTCGCCGTCGGAACTCAGTATCACAGTTTCCGTCTTCAGTTAGAAAACTTTCCAAACTGACATCACACAGCAATCCAGTACTCTCTTCTTTGTTTCTAGCGAAACTTTTCTGTCTCTTAATACTCTGCTCAGCTTCTGGAATGCGTCCTGGTCTATTCCAATTCGCCTTCGGACCTCAGTATCACAGATTCCGTCTTCAGTAAGAAGACTTTCCAAACTGACATCACACAGCAATCCAGTACTCTCTTCTTTGTTTCTAGCGAAACTTTTCTGTCTCTTAATACTCTGCTCAGCTTCTGGAATGCGTCCTTGTCTATTCCAATTCGCCTTCGGACCTCAGTATCACAGTTTCCGTCGTCAGTTAGAACACTTTCCAAATTGACATCACACAGCAATACAGTACTCGCTTCATTGTTTCTAGCGAAATTTTCTGTCTCTTAATACTCTGCTCAGCTTCTGCAATGCGTCCTTGTCTATTCCAATTCGCCTTCGGAACTCAGTATCACAGTTTCTGTCTTCAGTTAGAACACTTTCCAAACTGACATCACACAGCAATCCAGTACTCTCTTCTTTGTTTCTAGCGAAACTTTTCAGTCTCTAAATACTCTGCTCAGTTTCTGGAATGCGTCCTTGTTTATTCCACCTGCCTTCGGGCCTCTGTATCACAGTTTCGTCTTCAGTTAGAACACTTTCCAAACTGACATCACACAGCAATCCAGTACTCTCTTCTTTGTTTCTAGCGAAACTTTTCTGTCTCTATCACACTGCTCAGCTTCTGAATGCGTACTTGTCTATTCCAATTCGCCTTCGGCCTCTGTATCACAATTTCGTCTTCAGTTAGAACACTTTCCAAACTGACATCACACAGCAATCCAGTACTTCCTCTTTGTTTCTAGCGAAACTTTTCTGTCCCTTAATACTTGCACAGCATCTGGAATGCGTCCTTGTCTATTCCAATTGCCTCTTCGACCTCTGTATCACAGTTTCCGTCTTCAGTTAGAAAACTTTCTAAACTGACATCACACAGCAATCCAGTACTTTCCTTGTTTCTAGCGAAAATTTCTGTCTTTAATACTCTACTCAGCTTCTGGAATGCGTTCTTGTCTATTCCAATTCGCCTTCGACCTCAGTATCAATAGTTTCCGTCGTCAGTTAGAACACTTTACAAACTGACATCACACAGCAATCCAGTACTCTTCTTTGTTTCTAGCGAAACTTTTCTGTCCCTTAATACTCTGCTCAGCTTCTGGAATGCGTCCTTGTCTATTCCAATTCGCCTTCGAGCCTCTGTATCACATTTTCCGTCTTCAGTTAGAACACTTTCCAAACTGACATCACACAGCAATCCAGTACTCTCTTCTTTGTTTCTAGCGAAACTTCTTCGTCTCTTAATAATTTTGCCTAGCTTCTGGAATGCGTCCTTGTCTATTCCAATTGCCTTCGGACCTCAGTATCACAGTTTCTGTCTTCAGTTAGAACACCTTCAAAACTGACATCACACAGCAATCCAGTACTCTCTTCTTTGTTTCTAGCGAAACTTTTCTGTCTCTATCAAAGCTCTGCTCAGCTTCTGGAATGCGTCCTTGTCTATTCCAATTCGCTCGGACCTCTGCATCACAGTTTCCGCCTCAGTTAGAAAACTTTCCAAACTGACATCACACAGCAATCCAGGACTTTCTCTTTGTTTCTCACGAAAATTTCGTCTCTTAATACCTGGATCAGCTTCGGAATGCGTCCTTCTCATTCCAATTGCCTTCGGACCTCAGTATCACAGTTTCCGTCTTCAGTTAGAACACTTTCCAAACTGACATCACACAGCAATCCAGTACTCTATTCTTTGTTTCTAGCGAAACTTTTCTGTCTCTTAATATTCTGCTCAGCTTCTGGAATGCGTCCTTTTCTATTCCAATTGCCTTCGACCTCAGTATCACAGCGTTTTCGTCGTCAGTTAGAACACTTTCCAAACTGACATCACACAGCAATCCCGTACTCTCTTCTTTGTTTCTAGCGAAACTTTTCTGTCTCTTAATACTCTGCTCAGCTTCTGGAATGCGTCCTGGTCTATTCCAATTCGCCTTCGGACCTCAGTATCACAGATTCCGTCTTCAGTAAGAAGACTTTCCAAACTGACATCACACAGCAATCCAGTACTCTCTTCTTTGTTTCTAGCGAAACTTTTCTGTCTCTTAATACTCTGCTCAGCTTCTGGAATGCGTCCTTTTCTATTCCAATTCGCCTTCGGATCTCAGTATCACAGTTTCTGTCTTCAGTTAGAACACTTTCCAAACTGACATCACACAGCAATCCAGTACTCTCTTCTTTGTTTCTAGCGAAAGTTTTCAGTCTCTAAGTACTCTGCTCAGTTTCTGGAATGCGTCCTTGTCTATTCCAATTCGCCTTCGGGCCTCTGTATCACAGTTTCCGTCTTCAGTTAGAACACTTTCCAAACTGACATCACACAGCAATCCAGTACTCTCTTCTTTGTTTCTAGCGAGACTTTTCTGTCTCTTAATACCCTGCTCAGCTTCTGGAATGCGTCCTTGTCTATTCCAATTCGCCTTCGGACCTCAGTATCACAGTTTCCGTCGTCAGTTAGAACACTTTCCAAACTGACATCACACAGCAATCCAGTACTCTCTTCTTTGTTTCTAGCGAAACTTTTCTCTCACTTAATACACTTCTCAGCTTCTGGAATGCGTACTTGTCTATTCCAATTCGCCTTCAGGCCTCTGTATCACAGTTTCCGTCTTCAGTTTGAACACTTTCCAAACTGACATCACACAGCAATCCAGTACTCTCTTCTTTGTTTCTAGCGAAACTTTTCTGTCTCTTAATACTCTGCTCAGCTTCTGGAATGCGTCCTTGTCTATACCAATTCGCCTTCGGGCCTCAGTATCACAGTGTCCGTCTTCAGTTAGAACACTTTCCAAACTGACATCACACAGCAATCCAGTACTCTCTTCTTTGTTTCTAGCGAAACTTTTCTGTCTCTTAATACTCTGCTCAGCTTCTGGAATGCGTCCTTGTCTATTCCAATTCACCTTCGGACCTCAGTATCACAGTTTCCGTCTTCAGTTAGAACACTTTCCAAACTGACATCACACAGCAATCCAGTATTCTCTTCTATGTTTCTAGCGAAACTTTTCTGTCTCTTAATACTCTGCTCAGCTTCTGGAATGCGTCCTTCTCTATTCCAATTCGCCTTCGGACCTCTACATAACAGTTTCTGTCTTCAGTTAGAAAACTTCCCAAACTGACATCACGCAGCAATCCAGTACTCTCTTCTTTGTTTCTAGCGAAAATTTCTGTCTCTTAATACTTTGTTCAGCTTCTGGAATGCGTCCTTGTCTATTCCAATTCGCCTTCGGACCTCAGTATCACAGATTCCGTCTTCAGTTAGAACACTTTCCAAACTGACATCACTAAGCAATACAGGACTCTCTTCTTTGTTTCTAGCGAAACTTTTCTGTCTCTTAATACACTGCTCAGCTTCTGGAATGCGTACTTGTCTATTCCAATTCGCCTTCGGGCCTCTGTATCACAGTTTCCGTCTTCAGTTAGAACACTTTCCAAACTGATATCACACAGGAATCCAGTACTCTCTTCTTTGTTTCTAGCGAAACTTTTCTGTCTCTTAATACTCTGCTCAGCTTCTGGAATGCGTCCTTGTCTATTCCAATTCGCCTTCGGACCTCAGTAACACAGATTCCGTCTTCAGTTAGAACACTTTCCAAACTGACATCACACAGCAATCTAGTAATTTCCTTTCTTGCTTCGCGAGACTTTCTGTCTCTTACTCTGCTCAGCTTCGGGAATGCGTCCTTGTCTACTCCAATTCGCCTTCGGACCTCAGTATCACAGTTTCCGTCTTCCCAGTTAGAACACTTTCCAAACTGACATCACACAGCAATCCAGGACTCTCTTCTTTTTCTAGCGAAACTTTTCTGTCCCTTTATACTCTGCTCAGCATCTGGAATGCGTCCTTGTCTATTCCAATCGCTTCTCGGACCTTCGTATCACAGTTTGCGTCTTCTGTTAGGAAAACTTTCTAAACTGACATCACACAGCAATCCAGTACTTTTCTTGTTTCTAGCGAAAATTTCTGTCTTTAATACTCTACCAGCTTCTGGAATGCGTTCTTGTCTATTCCAATTCGCCTTTTGGACCTCAGTATCACAGTTTCCGTCGTCAGTTAGAACATTTACAACTCGACATCACACAGCAATCCAGTACTCTTCTTTGCTTCGGCGAAACTTTTCTGTCCCTTAATACTCTGCTCAGCTTCTGGAATGCGTCATTGTCTAATCCAATTTGCCTTCGGGCCTCTGTATCACAGTTTCCGTCTTCAGTTAGAACACTTTCCAAACTGACATCACAGCAATCCAGTACTTCTTCTTTGTTTCTAGCAACTTTTCTGTCTCTAATACTCTGCTCAGCTTCTTGGAATGCGTCCTTGTCTATTCCAATTCGCCTTCGGACCTTCAGTATCACAGTTTCTGTCTTCAGTTAGAACACTTTCCAAACTGACATCACACAGCAATCCAGTACTCTCTTCTTTGTTTCTAGCGAAACTTTTCTGTCTCTTAATACTCTGCTCAGTTTCTGGAATGCGTCCTTGTCTATTCCCAATTGCCTTCGACCTCTGCATCACAGTTTCCGTCTTCAGTTAGAAAACTTTCCAAACTGACATCACACAGCAATCCAGTACTCTCTTCTTGTTTCTCACGAAATTTCTGTCTCTTGACATTTTGTTCTAGCTTCTGGAATGCGTCCTTCTGTTCCAATTCGCCTTCGACCTCAGTATCACAGTTTCCGTCTTCAGTTAGAACACTTTCCAAACTGACATCACACAGCAATCCAGTACTCTCTTCTTTGTTTCTAGCGAACTCTTCGTCTCTTAATACACTGCTCAGCTTCTGGAATGCGTACTTGTCTATTCCAATTCGCCTCGTCCGTATCACAGTTTCGTCTTCAGTTAGTTCACTTCCAAACTGACATCACACAGCAATCCAGTATTTCTTCTTTGTTTCTAGCGAAACTTTTCTGTCCCTACTCTACTCAGCTTCTGGAATGCGTTCTTGTCTATTCCAATTGCTCTCGACCTCAGTATCACAGTTTCCGTCGTCAGTTAGAACACTCTTACAAACTGACATCACACAGCAATCCAGTACTCTCTTTCTTTGTTTCTAGCGAAACTTTTCTGTCCCTTACTCTGCTCAGCTTCTGGAATGCGTTCCGTTTATTCAATTGCTCTTCGGAGCTTGTATCATCACATTTTCCGTCTTCAGTTAGAACACTTTCCAAACTGACATCACACAGTGTCCACATTCTCTTTCTTTGTTTCTAGCGAAACTTTTCTTGTCTCTTAATATCACTTGCTCAGCTTCTGAATGCGTCCTTGTCTATTCCACCCGCCTTCGACCTCAGTGTCACAGTTTCTGTCTTCTGTTAGAACACTTTCCAAACTGACATCACACAGCAATCCAGCATTTCCTTCTTTGTTTCTAGCGAAACTTTTTCTGTCTCTTAATGCTCTGCTCAGTTTCTGAATGCGTCCTTGTCTATTCCAATTCGTTTTCGGACCTCTGCATCACAGTTTCCGTCTTCTCAGTTAGAAAACTTTCCAAACTGACATCACACAGCAATCCAGGACTCTCTTCTTTGTTTCTCACGAAAATTTCTGTCCTCTTAATACTCTGATCAGCTTCTGGAATGCGTCCTTTCCTTATTCCAATTCGCTCTCTGACGCCACCACAGTTTCCGTCTTCAGTTAGAACATCTTCCAAACTGACACTACACAGCAATCCAGTACTTATTCTTTTGTTGTAGCGAAACTCTTCGTCTCTAATACTTCACCAGCTTCTTGGAATGCGTCCGTGTCTATTCCAATTCGCCGTCGGAACTCAGTATCACAGTTTCCGTCTTCAGTTAGAAAACTTTCCAAACTGACATCACACAATTCAGTACTTTCTTGTTTCTAGCGAAAATTTCTGTTCTTAATACTCTGCTCAGTTTCTGGAATGCGTCCTTGTCTATTCCACCTGTCTTCGGACCTCAGTACTGTGTGTTTCGTCGTCAGTTAGAACACTTTCCAAACTGACATCACACAGCAATCCAGTACTCTTCTTTGTTTCTAGCGAAACTTTTCTCTGTCTCTTAATACTTTGCTCAGCTTCTGGAATGTGTCCTTGTCTATACCAATTGCTTGGGCCTCAGAATACAGTTTCCGTCTTCAGTTAGAACACTTTCCAAACTGACATCACACAGCAATTCAGTGCTGCTTCTTTCTTTGTTTCTAGCGAAACTTTCTGTCTCTTACTCTGTTCATTTCTGCAAATGCGTCCTTGTCTATTCCAATTCGCCTTCGGACCTCAGTATCACAGTTTTCGTCGTCAGTTAGAACACTTTCCAAACTGACATCACACAGCAATCCAGTACTTCTCTTGTTTCTAGCGAAACTTTTCTGTCTCTTAATACTTGCTCAGCTTCTGGAATGCGTCCCGGTCTATTCCAATTCGCCTTCGACCTCAGTATCACAGATTCCGTCTTCAGTAAGAAGACTTTCCAAACTGACATCACACAGCAATCCATACTCTCTTCTTTGCTTTTATGAAACTTTTCTGTCTCTTAATACTCTGCTTGTCGAATGCGTCCTTGTCTATTCCACTACCTTCGACCCTCAGTATCACAGTTTCCGTCGTCAGTTAGAACACTTTCCAAATTGACATCACACAGCAACAAGGTGCACTCGCTTCATTGTTTCTAGCGAAATTTCGTCTCTTATCACTGTCAGCTTCGAATGCGTCCTTGTCTATTCCAATCTGCCTCGGAACCTTTTTCATCACAGTTTCTGCCCTAAGAACACTTTCCAAATTGACATCACACAGCAATCCAGACTTTCTTCATTTCTACGAACTTTTCAGTCTCTAACACTTCGTTCGCTCGGAATGTCCTTGTCTATTCCAATCTGCCTTCGGGCTCCTGTATCACAGTTTCGTCTTCAGTTAGAACACTTTCCAAACTGACATCACACAGCAATCCAGACTTTCCTTCTTTCTAGCGAAACTCTTCTTGTCCCTTTATACTCTGCTCAGCATCTGGAATGCGTCCTTGTCTATTCCAATTCGCCTTCGGACCTTCTGTATCACAGTTTGCGTCTTCAGTTAGAAAACTTTCTAAACTGACATCACACAGCAATCCAGTACTCTCTTCTTTGTTTCTAGCGAAAATTTCTGTCTTTAATACTCTACTCAGCTTTGAATGCGTTCTTGCTCATTCCAATTCGCCTTCGGACCTCAGTATTCACAGTTTCCGTCGTCAGTTAGAACACTTTACAAACTGACATCACACAGCAACTAGTATTCTCTTTTCTCGCTTCTAGCGAAACTTTTCTGTCCTCAATACCTTTGCTCATTTCTTGAATGCGTCAATTAAACTTAATTCGCCTTCGGGCCTCTGTATCACAGTTTCCGTCTTCAAGAATTACTTTCCAAACTGACATCACACAGCAATCCAGTACTCTCTTCTTTGTTTCTAGCGAAACTCTTCGTCTCTCACCACTCTGCTCAGCTTCTGGAATGCGTCCTTGTCTATTCCACCCGCTCTCTGACCCTTTATCACAGTTTCGTCTTCAGTTAGAACACTTTCCAAACTGACATCACACAGCAATCCAGTACTCTCTTTGTTTCTAGCGGAAACTTTTCTGTCTCTTAATACTCTGCTCAGCTTCTGGAATGCGTCCTTGTCTATTCCAATTCGCCTTCGACCTCTGCATCACAGTTTCCGTCTTCAGTTAGAAAACTTTCCAAACTGACATCACACAGCAATCCAGTACTCTCTTCTTTGTTTCTCACGAAAATTTCTGTCTCTTAATACTCTGCTCAGCTTCTGGAATGCGTCTATTCCACCTGCCTTCGACCCCATATCACAGTTTCCGTCTTCAGTTAGAACACTTTCCAAACTGGACATCACACAGCAATCCAGTACTCTCTTCTTTGTTTCTAGCGAAACTTTTTCTGTCCCCAATACTCTACTCAGCTTCTGGAATGCGTTCTTGTCTATTCCAATCTGGGTTTTCTGACCTCAAATACAGTTTCCGTCGTCAGTTAGAACACTTTACAAACCGACATCAAAGGCTATAATCCAGTACTTCCTTCTTTGTTTCTAAGAAACCTTTTTTGTCCCTTAATACTCTGCTCAGCTTCTGGAATGCGTCCTTGTCTATTCCAATTGCCTTCGAGCTCTGTATCACATTTTCCGTCTTCAGTTAGAATATCTTCTGAATCTGACATCACACAGCAATCCAGTACTCTCTTCTTTGTTTCCAGCTTAAAACTTTTCTTGTCTCTTAATACTTGCCCAGCTTCTGGAATGCGTCTCGGTCTATTCCAATTGCCTGGACCTCAGTGTCACAGTTTCTGCTCCTCAGTTAGAAGATTTTCTCAACTGACATCGCACAGCAATCCAGTACTTTCTTTGTTTCTAGCGAAACTTTTCTGTCTCTTAATGCCTGCTCAGCTTCTGGAATGCGTCCTTGTCTATTCCAATTCGCCTTCGACCTCTGCATCACAGTTTCCGTCTTCAGTTAGAAAACTTCAAAATCTGACATCGTCATAATCCAGGACTCTCTTCTTTGTTTCTCACGAAAATTTCTGTTCCCATTTGATCAGCTTCTGGAATGCGTCCTTCTCTATTCCAATTGGTTTTCGGACGTCATATCACAGTTTCTGTCTTCAGTTAGAACACTTTCCAAACTGACATCACACAGCAATCCAGTACTCTATTCTTTGTTTCTAGCGAAACTTTGTCTCTTAATACTCTGCTCAGCTTCTGGAATGCGTCCGTGTCTATTCCAATCTGCCGTCGGAACTCAGTATCACAGTTTCCGTCTTCAGTTAGAAAACTTTCCAAAATTGACATCACACAGCAATCCAGTACTTCTTTGTTTCTAGCGAAAATTTCTGTCTCTTAATACTCTGCTCAGCTTCTGAAGGTGTCCTTGTCTATTCCAATTCGTCTTCAATCTCAGTATCACAGCGTTTCCGTCGTCAGTTAGAACACTTTCCAAACCGACATCACACAGCAATCCAGTACTCTCTTCTTTGTTTCTAGCGAACTTTTCGTCTCTACTACCTGCTCAGCTTCTTGGAATGTGTCCTTGTCTATACCAATCTTGGCTGGGCCTCAGTATCACAGTTTTATTCAGTTAGAACACTTTCTCCAAACTGACATCACACAGCAATCCGAATAATGCTTCTCTTTGTTTCTAGCGAAACTTTTCGTCTTCTAATACTCTGCTCAGTTTAAATGCGTCCTGTTCATTCAATTCGCCTTCGGACCTCAGTATCACAGTTTTCGTCGTCATGAACACTTTCCAAACTGACATCACACAGCATCCAGTACTCTCTTTCTTTGTTTCTAGCGGAAACTTTTCGGTCTTCTAATACCAGCTTCTGGAATGCGTCCTGGTCTATTCCAATTGCCTTTCGGACCTCAGTATCACAGATTCCGTCTTCAGTAAGAAGACTTTCCCAAACTGACATCACACAGCAATCCAGTACTCTCTTTTGTTTCTAGCGAAACTTTTCTGTCTCTTACTCTGCTCAGCTTCTGGAATGCGTCCTTGTCTATTCCAATTCGCTCTCTGACCTCAGTATCATGCTCTCCGTCGTCAGTTAGAACACTTTCCAAATTGACATCACACAGCAATACAGTACTCGCTTCATTGTTTCTAGCGAAATTTTCTGTCTCTTAATACTCTGCTCAGCTTCTGGAATGCGTCCTTGTCTATTCCAATCTGCCTTCGGAACTCAGTATCAGTTGTAGTTTCTGTCTTCAGTTAGAACACTTTCCAAACTGACATCACACAGCAATCCAGTACTTCTTCTTTGTTTCTAGCGAAACTTTTCAGTCTCTAAATACTTGCTCAGTTTAACGTCCTTATTCGCTATTCCAATTCGCCTTCGGGCCTCTCATCGTTGTGTTTCCGTCTTCAGTTAGAACACTTTCCAAACCGACATCACAGCAATCCAGTACTTCTCTTTCTTTGTTTCTAGCGAAACTTTTCTGTCTCTTAATACACTGCTCAGCTTCTGGAATGCGTACTTGTCTATTCCAATTCGCCTTCGGGCCTCTGTATCACAGTTTCGTCTTCAGTTAGAACACTTTCCAAACTGACATCACACAGCAATCCAGTACTCTCTTCTTTGTTTCTAGCGAAACTTTTCTGTCCCTTAATACTCTGCACAGCATCTGGAATATAACCTTGTCTATTCCAATTCGCCTTCGGACCTCTGTATCATCACAGTTTCCGTCTTCAGTTAGAAAACTTTCTAAACTGGACATCACACAGCAATCCAGTACTCTCTTCTTTGTTTGCGAAACTTTCTGTCTTTAATACTTACTCAGCTTCTGGAATGCGTTCTTGTCTATTCCAATTCGCTCGGACTCATATCAATAGCTCGGGTCGTCAAATAGAATGATTTTCCAACTGACATCACACAGCAATCCAGTACTTTCTGTTTCTAGCGAAACTTTTCTGTCTCTTAATACCTTGCTCAGCTTCTGGAATGCGTCCTTGTCTATTCCAATTCGCTCTCTTGACCTGTGTATCACAGTTTCTGTCTTCAGTGAACACTTTCCAAACTGACATCACACAGCAACCAGTACTTTCTTTGTTTCTAGCGAAACTTTTCTGTTCCCCATCGCCTGCTCATTTGGAATGCGTCCTTGTCTATTCAATTATTTTCGGACCTCTGCATCACAGTTTCCGTCTTCAGTTAAAAACTCTTCCAAACTGACATCACACAGCAATCCAGGACTCTCTTTCTTTGCTTTCACGAAAATTTCTCTTGTCTCTTAATACCTGATCAGCTTCGAATGCGTCCTTCTTATTCCACCCGCTCTTCGGTCTTGTGTATCACAGTTTCGTCTTCAGTTAGAACACTTTCCAAACCGACATCAAGTACAGCAATCCAGTACTTTCTTCTTTGTTTCTAGCGAAACTTTTCTGTCTCTTAATACTCTGCTCAGCTTCTGGAATGCGTCCTTATCTATTCCAATTCGCCGTCGGAACTCAGTATCACAGTTTCCGTCTTCAGTTAGAAAACTTTCCAAACTGACATCACACAGCAATCCAGTACTCTCTTCTTTGTTTCTAGCGAAACTTTTCTGTCTCTTAATACTCTGCTCAGCTTCTGGAATGCGTCCTGGTCTATTCCAATTCGCCTTCGGACCTCAGTATCACAGATTCCGTCTTCAGTAAGAAGACTTTCCAAACTGACATCACACAGCAATCCAGTACTCTCTTCTTTGTTTCTAGCGAAACTTTTCTGTCTCTTAATACTCTGCTCAGCTTCTGGAATGCGTCCTTGTCTATTCCAATTCGCCTTCGGACCTCAGTATCACAGTTTCTGTCTTCAGTTAGAACACTTTCCAAACTGACATCACACAGCAATCCAGTACTCTCTTCTTTGTTTCTAGCGAAACTTTTCAGTCTCTAAGTACTCTGCTCAGTTTCTGGAATGCTTCCTTGTCTATTCCAATTCGCCTTCGGGCCTCTGTATCACAGTTTCCGTCTTCAGTTAGAACACTTTCCAAACTGACATCACACAGCAATCCAGTACTCTCTTCTTTGTTTCTAGCGAGACTTTTCTGTCTCTTAATACCCTGCTCAGCTTCTGGAATGCGTCCTTGTCTATTCCAATTCGCCTTCGGACCTCAGTATCACAGTTTCCGTCGTCAGTTAGAACACTTTCCAAACTGACATCACACAGCAATCCAGTACTCTCTTCTTTGTTTCTAGCGAAACTTTTCTCTCACTTAATACACTTCTCAGCTTCTGGAATGCGTACTTGTCTATTCCAATTCGCCTTCAGGCCTCTGTATCACAGTTTCCGTCTTCAGTTTGAACACTTTCCAAACTGACATCACACAGCAATCCAGTACTCTCTTCTTTGTTTCTAGCGAAACTTTTCTGTCTCTTAATACTCTGCTCAGCTTCTGGAATGCGTCCTTGTCTATACCAATTCGCCTTCGGGCCTCAGTATCACAGTGTCCGTCTTCAGTTAGAACACTTTCCAAACTGACATCACACAGCAATCCAGTACTCTCTTCTTTGTTTCTAGCGAAACTTTTCTGTCTCTTAATACTCTGCTCAGCTTCTGGAATGCGTCCTTGTCTATTCCAATTCACCTTCGGGCCTCTGTATCACATTTTCCGTCTTCAGTTACAACACTTTCCAAACTGACATCACACAGCAATCCAGTACTCTCTTCTTTGTTTCTAGCGAAACTTTTCTGTCTCTTAATACTCTGCTCAGCTTCTGGAATGCGTCCTTGTCTATTCCAATTCGCCTTCGGACCTCAGTATCACAGTTTCCGTCGTCAGTTAGAACACTTTCCAAACTGACATCACACAGCAATCCAGTACTCTCTTCTTTGTTTCTAGCGAAACTTTTCTGTCTCTTAATACACTCCTCAGCTTCTGGAATGCGTACTTGTCTGTTCCAATTCGCCTTCAGGCCTCAGTATCACAGTTTCCGTCTTCAGTTAGAACACTTTCCAAACTGACATCACACAGCAATCCAGTACTCTCTTCTTTGTTTCAAGCGAAACTTTTCTGTCTCTTAATACTCTGCTCAGCTTCTGGAATGCGTCCTTGTCTATACCAGTTCGCCTTCGGGCCTCAGTATCACAGTGTCCGTCTTCAGTTAGAACACTTTCCAAACTGACATCACACAGCAATCCAGTACTCTCTTCTTTTTTCTAGCGAAACTTTTCTGTCTCTTAATACGCTGCTCAGCTTCTGGAATGCGTCCTTGTCTATTCCAATTCGCCTTCGGACCTCAGTATCACAGATTCCGTCTTCAGTAAGAACACTTTCCAAACTGACATCACACAGCCATCCAGTACTCTCTTCTTTGTTTCTAGCGAAAATTTCTGTCTCTTAATACTCTGCTCAGCTTCTGGAATGCGTCCTTGTCTATTCCAATTCGCCTTCGGACCTCAGTATCACAGTTTCCGTCGTCAGTTAGAAAACTTTCCAAACTGACATCACACAGCAATCCAGTACTCTCTTCTTTGTTTCTAGCGAAACTTTTCTGTCTCTTAATACTCTGCTCAGCTTCTGGAATGCGTCCTTGTCTATACCAATTCGCCTTCGGACCTCAGTATCACAGTTTCCGTCTTCAGTTAGAATACTTTCCAAACTGACATCACACAGCAATCCAGTACTCTCTTCTTTGTTTCTAGCGAAACTTTTCTGTCTCTTAATACTCTGCTCAGCTTCTGGAATGCGTCCTTGTCTATTCCAATTCGCCTTCGGACCTCTGCATCACAGTTTCCGTCTTCTGTTCGAAAACTTTCCAAACTGACATCACACAGCAATCCAGTACTCTCTTCTTTGTTTCTAGCGAAAATTTCTGTCTCTTAATACTCTGCTCAGCTTCTGGAATGCGTCCTTGTCTATTCCAATTCGCCTTCGGACCTCAGTATCACAGTTTCCGTCTTCAGTTAGAACACTTTCCAAACTGACATCACACAGCAATCCAGTACCCTCTTCTTTGTTCCTAGCGAAACTTTTCTATCTCTTAATACACTGCTCAGCTTCTGGAATGCGTACTTGTCTATTCCAATTCGCCTTCGGGCCTCTGTATCACAGTTTCCGTCTTCAGTTAGAACACTTTCCAAACTGACATCACACAGGAATCCAGTACTCTTTTCTTTGTTTCTAGCGAAACTTTCTGTCTCTTAATACTCTGCTCAGCTTCTGGAATGCGTCCTTGTCTATTCCAATTCGCCTTCGGACCTCAGTATCACAGTTTCCGTCTTCAGTTAGAACACTTTCCAAACTGACATCACACAGCAATCCAGTACTCTCTTCTTTGTTTCTAGCGAAACTTTTCTGTCTCTTAATAGTCTGCTCAGCTTCTGGAATGCGTCCTTGTCTATTCCAATTCGCCTTCGGTCCTCAGTACCACAGTTTGCGTCTTCAGTTAGAACACTTTCCAAACTGACATCACACAGCAATCCAGTACTCTCTTCTTTGTTTCTAGCGAAACCTTTCTGTCTCTTAATACTCTGCTCACCTTCTGGAATGCGTCCTTGTCTATTCCAATTCGCCTTCGGACCTCAGTATCACAGTTTCCGTCTTCAGTTAGAACACTTTCCAAACTGACATCACACAGCAATCCAGTACTCTCTTCTTTGTTTCTAGCGAAACTTTTCTGTCTCTTGATACTCTGCTCAGCTTCTGGAATGCATCTTTGTCTATTCCAATTCACCTTCGGATCTCAGTGTGGCACCTTCCGTCTTCTGTTAGAACACTTCTCAAGTACTTCAATTTTTTTACTTGCTTGATTTTAGTAAAAAAAATTAAGTGTCTAAAATACATGTTATAATCTTCTATTTTCATAGGGATGCAAAATTGACAGGAATTAAGTAATTTTTAAACATTCTTTCTCAAGTGATGAAGTGTTCTCAAAGCGGAAATATAAGCATATTATATCTGTTGATAAATTTGATGTTTTCTAACGTTTTCGGACATGAACGACTAAAAATCGACACGATCTTTCTGGACAACTCAACAATATTTAGTCGTCAGTTTTCTTCAAAGGTTTAGTGTTGGGTTTATGGTAACGATATATAACCTGTTGACACAAGAATTTCGCCCAGCGAAAAGCACAAATAGAAGCAGATCTGGGTAGAAAGATTGGTTTGCTTGTGGAAACAGTCTATTTGCCAAGAAAATCAGCATTCTAAACACTCACATTTACTAAATGTGTGTAAAGGTTTCAAGAAAAATATATGCATTCTGTCTGTCGCTTTTAAAAAAAAGAGCACTCGAACAAACCTAAGACGGATTTGAGAAGAGAAACTAATGACATACTCAAGATGTTAACATTCCGCCCTACATAGAACAAAATGTTAGGAAGTAAATATCCATCAATAATGTAAAGAGTTCAGAAGAGGAAATAATGATATAGTCAGGTTGATACCGATCCACACTACATCTAAAAGGGTTAGGAAGTAAACCACTTCTATGCTGGAAACAGTGATAATAGCTACTGGACTTCAGAAGAAAAATGATTGACATGAATATGATGTTGAATTTCCACACTTTAGGAAGGAAAAAACCCATTAATAATGTAAAGAGCGATAACAGGTCTTTGACTTGAGAAAAAAAAACTAATGATATTATCAAATTCTTGACATTCTACATTACACCAAAAGATGTTCAGAGAATAAACACTCATCAGTAATCGAATAATTGGAGACTGTACTTATCAGAGTAGCAAGTTAATACCTGCTGTGTGAGATAAGCAGTTTCTTTTCTCTTTCTACTATCACACTGGTGCCATCCTCAGATTTTAATGTAAACTGAATCCCCGATTTAATTACGTCTTGCTGGATGATCAGTGGAATCTTATAGGTTTCGTCTGTTCTTAAAATATAACGATCACAGCATTCGTCAAGAAGAAATTTATATTTTAAAAAAAGAACATGACGCAAATATTCTCTTAATTAGACGAAGGAAGGCGTGCACAAAATCAGATTTCATACAAATAAGCAGAGACAAAAATCAAAACGTTAATTGAGGATATTTCAACTGATTCTCCGAAAATCAAACGCCGCAGACGCTTCAATTATCCTTTTCAATGGATCGCGAGAACAATTCCATGCTGGGGGAACCTTTGAAAGGAAGCAAGAAATCAATTCACCACTATCAGAATTCTATAAAATCAGAAGAATCAAAGATTCTTCAGATAAAGAATGCGTTTGACGACGATTTATAATATATTAGTGTCATATATATCTCCAGCCAAGATTGAAAATGGGTGTAATTCATCTATTTTCTCGAATGGTTCTTGCCTAGGTTGACTATGGCTGTAACAGAATTTTAATAGTGCAGTCTCGGCAGATAAATTAAGTATGGAGTACTGGTATTACCATGGCCTCACTCATACACTCTTTGAATTGGATCCTGTCAAGGTTGAGTACGGCTGTAACATTTTTTTCTACTAACACCTAACAAAGTAAGGTGTCTTGGTATTCCCACAGCCTCACTCATGTAATTTCTGAATTGAATCATGTCAAGAATGATTATGCGTATAAGAGTATTTCGCTAAAACGGCTTCAGCAAATAAGGTAGGTATGGGGTACTTTCTACGGCCACAATCACGCAGTGTCTAAAATGGATCTTGTAAAATTCGACTCTGAAGAACACTAAAAAGAGAGGGCAATAAAAGAACAAGAATTAAGAAGATAAAAAAACGATTGCCATTATATTAAAGTCAATAGATTATTATAAAAAAATATTATTAAAGTGAGAGGACAATAAAAGAACAAGAATTATGAAAAGAGAAGATTGGCATTACATTAAAGCTACTCAGACTCAAGGGTGAATGGATTTCAGAAATGAAGTTACTAAGGAGAGAGGACAATAAAAGAACAAGAATTAAGAAGGCAGAAGATAATGATTGATATTACATTTAAGTCACTGAGACTGAAGTGCATACTGAGAGAGAAACTGTTAGAGAAAAATAATTATTTAGCAGAGAGGACAATAAAAGAACAAGAATTAGGAAGACATTAGATAATGATTGACATTACATTTAAGCCATTAGGATTTAAGGGCATACTGAGGGCGAAACGGCTGGAGAAAAATAATTATTTAGGAAAGAGGACAATAAAAGAATAAGTATTAAGAAGACAGAATGTATAATTTGACATTACATTAAAAAATATTCAAATGTTTACCGAGTGTTAAAGAAAAGTTGTTATCATGGAGGGAAGAAAACAAGGACTAAGAAGACAGATGATAACAGTTGACATTACACTGAAGCAATTCCGAATTAATGGCCTTCTCAGTGTTTAAGTTTTTCAGAAATGTAGTTACTAAGGAGTGAGAACAATAAAAGAACAAGAATTAAGAAGACAGAAGATAATGATTGACATGATATTTAAGCCACTCGAACTGAAGGGCCTATTGATAACGAAACAGAGAACAGTAGTTATTTAGATGAGAGGACAATAAAAGAACAAGAATTAAGAAGACAGAAGATAATGATTGGCATGATATTTAAGCCACTCGAACTGAAGGGCCTATTGATAACGAAACAGAGAACAGTAGTTATTTAGATGAGAGGACAATAAAAGAACAAGAATTAAGAAGACAGAAGATAATGATTGACATGATATTTAAGCCACTCGAACTGAAGGGCCTATTGATAACGAAACAGAGAACAGTAGTTATTTAGATGAGAGGACAATAAAAGAACAAGAATTAAGAAGACAGAAGATAATGATTGACATGATATTTAAGCCACTCGAACTGAAGGGCCTATTGATAACGAAACAGAGAACAGTAGTTATTTAGATGAGAGGACAATAAAAGAACAAGAATTAAGAAGACAGAAGATAATGATTGACATGATATTTAAGCCACTCGAACTGAAGGGCCTATTGATAACGAAACAGAGAACAGTAGTTATTTAGATGAGAGGACAATAAAAGAACAAGAATTAAGAAGACAGAAGATAATGATTGACATGATATTTAAGCCACTCGAACTGAAGGGTCTATTGATAACGAAACAGAGAACAGTAATTATTTAGATGAGAGGACAATAAAAGAACAAGAATTAAGAAGACAGAAGATAATGATTGACATGATATTTAAGCCACTCGAACTGAAGGGCCTATTGATAACGAAACAGAGAACAGTAATTATTTAGATGAGAGGACAATAAAAGAACAAGAGTTAAGAAGACAGAAGATAATGATTGACATGATATTTAAGCCACTCGAACTGAAGGGCCTATTGATAACGAAACAGAGAACAGTAGTTATTTAGATGAGAGGACAATAAAAGAACAAGAATTAAGAAGACAGAAGATAATGATTGACATGATATTTAAGCCACTCGAACTGAAGGGCCTATTGATAACGAAACAGAGAACAGTAATTATTTAGATGAGAGGACAATAAAAGAACAAGAGTTAAGAAGACAGAAGATAATGATTGACATGATATTTAAGCCACTCGAACTGAAGGGCCTATTGATAACGAAACAGAGAACAGTAGTTATTTAGATGAGAGGACAATAAAAGAACAAGAATTAAGAAGACAGAAGATAATGATTGACATGATATTTAAGCCACTCGAACTGAAGGGCCTATTGATAACGAAACAGAGAACAGTAGTTATTTAGATGAGAGGACAATAAAAGAACAAGAATTAAGAAGACAGAAGATAATGATTGACATGATATTTAAGCCACTCGAACTGAAGGGCCTATTGATAACGAAACAGAGAACAGTAGTTATTTAGATGAGAGGACAATAAAAGAACAAGAATTAAGAAGACAGAAGATAATGATTGGCATGATATTTAAGCCACTCGAACTGAAGGGCCTATTGATAACGAAACAGAGAACAGTAGTTATTTAGATGAGAGGACAATAAAAGAACAAGAATTAAGAAGACAGAAGATAATGATTGACATGATATTTAATCCACTCGAACTGAAGGGCCTATTGATAACGAAACAGAGAACAGTAGTTATTTAGATGAGAGGACAATAAAAGAACAAGAATTAAGAAGACAGAAGATAATGATTGACATGATATTTAAGCCACTCGAACTGAAGGGCCTATTGATAACGAAACAGAGAACAGTAGTTATTTAGATGAGAGGACAATAAAAGAACAAGAATTAAGAAGACAGAAGATAATGATTGGCATGATATTTAAGCCACTCGAACTGAAGGGCCTATTGATAACGAAACAGAGAACAGTAGTTATTTAGATGAGAGGACAATAAAAGAACAAGAATTAAGAAGACAGAAGATAATGATTGACATGATATTTAAGCCACTCGAACTGAAGGGCCTATTGATAACGAAACAGAGAACAGTAATTATTTAGATGAGAGGACAATAAAAGAACAAGAATTAAGAAGACAGAAGATAATGATTGACATGATATTTAAGCCACTCGAACTGAAGGGCCTATTGATAACGAAACAGAGAACAGTAATTATTTAGATGAGAGGACAATAAAAGAACAAGAGTTAAGAAGACAGAAGATAATGATTGACATGATATTTAAGCCACTCGAACTGAAGGGCCTATTGATAACGAAACAGAGAACAGTAGTTATTTAGATGAGAGGACAATAAAAGAACAAGAATTAAGAAGACAGAAGATAATGATTGACATGATATTTAAGCCACTCGAACTGAAGGGCCTATTGATAACGAAACAGAGAACAGTAGTTATTTAGATGAGAGGACAATAAAAGAACAAGAATTAAGAAGACAGAAGATAATGATTGACATGATATTTAAGCCACTCGAACTGAAGGGCCTATTGATAACGAAACAGAGAACAGTAGTTATTTAGATGAGAGGACAATAAAAGAACAAGAATTAAGAAGACAGAAGATAATGATTGGCATGATATTTAAGCCACTCGAACTGAAGGGCCTATTGATAACGAAACAGAGAACAGTAGTTATTTAGATGAGAGGACAATAAAAGAACAAGAATTAAGAAGACAGAAGATAATGATTGACATGATATTTAAGCCACTCGAACTGAAGGGCCTATTGATAACGAAACAGAGAACAGTAGTTATTTAGATGAGAGGACAATAAAAGAACAAGAATTAAGAAGACAGAAGATAATGATTGACATGATATTTAAGCCACTCGAACTGAAGGGCCTATTGATAACGAAACAGAGAACAGTAGTTATTTAGATGAGAGGACAATAAAAGAACAAGAATTAAGAAGACAGAAGATAATGATTGGACATGATATTTAAGCCACTCGAACTGAAGGGCCTATTGATAACGAAACAGAGAACAGTAGTTATTTAGATGAGAGGACAATAAAAGAAAACAAGAATTAAGAAGACAAGAAGTTAATATTCAAGAATATTTAAGCCACCGAAGAAGGGATTAATAACGAAAGAGAATTAGTTATTTAGAAGAGGACAATAAAAGAAAATTAAAAGAAGTTTAATGAGCCATATTTTAACCTCGAACTGAAGGGCCTATTGATAACGAAACAGAGAACAGTAGTTATTTAGATGAGAGGACAATAAAAGAACAAGAATTAAGAAGACAGAAGATAATGATTGACATGATATTTAAGCCACTCGAACTGAAGGGCCTATTGATAACGAAACAGAGAACAGTAATTATTTAGATGAGAGGACAATAAAAGAACAAGAATTAAGAAGACAGAAGATAATGATTGACATGATATTTAAGCCACTCGAACTGAAGGGCCTATTGATAACGAAACAGAGAACAGTAATTATTTAGATGAGAGGACAATAAAAGAACAAGAATTAAGAAGACAGAAGATAATGATTGGCATGATATTTAAGCCACTCGAACTGAAGGGCCTATTGATAACGAAACAGAGAACAGTAATTATTTAGATGAGAGGACAATAAAAGAACAAGAGTTAAGTAGACGGAAGATAATGATTGACATTACATTAAAGCGATTAGAACGCAATGGCTTAGTGAGTGTTAAACAATATTATTAAAAGAGAGGAGAATATAATAACAAGAATTAAAATGACAGATGATAATTTTTGATGTTACACTCATGCCACTCAGACGCAATTCCTTGCTGATTTTTAAATTCTTCGAGAAACATTATTACTGGGGAGAATGGACAATAAAAGAAGAAGAATTACGAAGACGGAATCTAATGATTGACATCAGATTAAAGTCAATCATAATCAAAAGCTTACTGAGTTCTAAAAATTTGAGATTTTTTTATTTAGGAAAAATGACAATAAAAGAACAAGAATTAAGAAGACATAAGATAATCATTGACATTACATTAAAGCCACTCTGATGCAAGAATTTTCTGGGTTTGAAATATTTATGTTTGTGAAAAGAGGATAACAAAAGAGCAAGAATTAGGAATAGAGAATGTAATGATTTACATTACATTAAAGCCCTTCGCACTCAAGTGCATCCTGAGGGTTTGAAAAATATGATTTAGGAGACAGAGCAATAAAATTACAAAGCATAAGAAAGAATATAATACTTGACATTACATTAAAATCATACGGACGCAAGCGTTTACAGTGTGTTAATGAGCACAAGAAAAATTATTAAAGAGAATGGGAAATAAAGAGCAAGCATTAAGAAGGAAAAAATGACAATTGGCATTACATTTAAGTTTTTAAACGCCAAAGTTTACAGGGAATAATAAACAAGAATTGTGATAGAAGAAACTCTTAGCGTAGAACTTACGGTTACATATTAACATTTCACTTGTAAAATAATGAGAGTTGCCGTCAATCAAGTACTGCACTTAAATTTATAAAATATTGGTAACATATAAAAAGTAATTTTGATTTTGAATTCTGAAAAATTAGTTCTAGCAAACATTGAATAATCTTAAAATTATTTCGAACTTTTGTTCTCATCTTGGTTGATATAGCTGTTATAATAGTCACATCGTTTCGATCAAGTACCCTCTGGTGATCATCAGGTGTCCTTAGATTGGCTGATGTGGAATACCTCGTTGATTATTGCGAAATATCTTGTGAAATCAATTATTGTTCTTTCATGTTGGTTTTTGGTTCTTCACTGCCAAGTCTAAGGATCGAACCCATGACCACTAGATGAGACTAACACATGTATAACCAACTACTATTTCCACTACGCCACGAGGGACTCGGTGGTGCATTTTTGGAGCCTTTTATATTCAGTGTTTTGACAACTGAATTGTGTTAGTGGGTTCGAGCCACTCGTCATAATTTGTATTTATTTCTCAGATTTTTAATTTTCAAAAATCTTAAAATTATTTCGAACTTTTGTTCTCATCTTGGTTGATATAGGTATTATAATAGACACAACATTTTGACAAAGTACCCACTGGTCGGATGTGCGTTGTGGTACAGTGGATATCGGCTCGTAACGAGAAACCGGGGAGCCGAGTTCGAATTCCAGTTGAATCCATTGTATTCAATTACGAGCAAATTGGGAAAGGTATTAATCCGTCTCTTCCTTCCAGTTATGGGTTAAATAGCAGGACAGATTGGGTTCTATAGCCTTGGTCGGCAACCAGTCTACCGCAGAAAGCAATGGCAACCTACTGCGGGATAATCTTCTGCCCAGTCAGTCATGTCTCTTGCGAGACATGATCGCCCAAGCGTGTATCACGTATGGCACTTAACTGACTGACCCTCTGGTCAGCATCAGCCAATCTATGGACACCTAATGATGACCAGAGTGTACTTAGTCGAAACAGGAAGGATAGTCTTTTATCTGTCTTATCTTGAACTTACCTAGCCTCTATTACTGACCAAAACTTGCCTTACACCATCAAAAGAGCACTTTCTTACTTACCATTCTTGCTACAACCACCGAAATCTCTGTGCAGTCTGAACTAGTTTATATATGTACAATTTGTTTGTGGAGGTTGTGAATAAAATTAACAGCATTTAAAATGTAGTTCTTCGGAATAATTACGGAATTTTTTACAGAAAGAGTCAAAGGAAGTTACTTTACTCAGGTAGAAAATTGGTTGAAGTCGGGGTGCCATGTCAGAACCAATTACCTTGCAAATTCTTCTTTAGAATCTATCAAGAACCCCTAAATATGTAGCAGCTGTACTAGGCCATATGATAGACATATAAATTTGCAAGGCCGAATGATAGACATATAAATTTGTAAAAGTGTTTTTAGAGTGAAATCTTTTTTATATGGTGTGTGTGTTTCAAGGTCGGAAAGAGATCAAACGTAAACAGTAAAAGAGTAAAATCCTTTTAATTTTGATGTTATGATTGCATAAAATGGTTTATATTTGTTACTTTTATTTTGAAGAAGTGAAAGTCAGTAAAGTTTGTTAATTGCAATACGTGATACATGTTCGGGCGATCATGTCTCTTTCGAGATATGACTCTCTATGCAGACGATTTAACCCGCAGTATGTCACTATTACTTTCAAGGCTACAGAATCCAACCTGTCCTGCTATTCTTTAGGGACAAGAGATGAATTACTTTCTTTCTTCAGGATATTTGTGCGTAGGTGAACGAAACGAATTCGGCTAAATTTCGAACTTGGATCTCCATTTTTTTTTTCTTCCGAATTGATATCCATGACACCACAACATAACACGACCCCTGGCTGCGTCCAGCCAACCTTCCTGACCTTTGGTCTATTCCGCTCAGGTTGATCTCGGATTAGCCAAAGCAGGATTGCTTGTTATCACTTGACGAGGCTGGCCCAGACACGCGAGAGTTTGGTATATAATGAAAACCAGATTTAAGACCACAAAGACACGGTGCAGATTTATAAAAGGACACAAATAAGAAACCCAAAGTAAAATGGAAAATTCTGGAAAAAAATAAAACCCTCTAACTCGCTTAACGACATCTGCCCTTTATACCTGAGTGAAATGCTGCACATTCTAAGGTACCCCAACAATAGCGAACTATTGAACCGTAGAGATGAATTAGCAGTGTTATGTAAGCATCGAAAATATTTTTCGTTAAAATTTAATTAACCAAAAGGAATTAGTCATAACTCGTGCTCTAATATAAAAATCAACTTACAGTTAAAATTACTTGCTTATTTGAAGTATTATGTGGCCCCACTAAATACCTCATTTAGATAAAATAATCCTCTCCAAAATTTAATTAATATCCATATTTAATCCACAAAATAAAAAAACGAATATCTGAACTTATTTATAAATGGAACTTTGTTTGTGTGTGTGTGTGTGTGTGTGTGTGTGTGTGTGTGTGTGTGTGTGTGTGTGTGTGTGTGTGAATGTCCGTTACCTATAGACTCCGAAACGGCTGAAGCGATTTTCTTGAAAGTTTACACAATTGCACGATAAGCGTCTGCGAGTGTCCTTAGCTAGGTTTTGTGCCGAGGTACCCCCGATAAATATCGAAAGTCGATAATCGAAAAAATCAGGTTATAAAAGGAGTGGTCCGATTTTAATCAAATTTGATACGATCATAGACAAAGACAGAAGAAACGATATTCAGACGTTTCAAGGTTGCAGTTCTTACAATAGTGCAGAAAATCAATAATATATATATAAAAGGCAAGATGTTTGTGTGTGTGTCTGTTTATATGTCCTTTATACAAATCCACAATTTTTATCCGATTCTCACCAAACTTCACACAAATATTCTTTAGGCTGAATCTGAGCTCCATGACCATGGATTAGTTTTAAAGCTTTCATTACACCCGAACAACGCCGGGATATACTGCTAGTATATATATATATATATATATATATATACAAGGCAAGATGTTTGTGTGTGTGTCTGTTTATCTGTCTGTATGTCCTTTATACAAATCCACAATTTTTATCCAATTCTCACCAAACTTCACACAAATATTCTTTAGGCTGAATCTGAGCTCCATGACCATGGATTAGTTTTAAAGCTTTCATTACACCCGAGCATCGCCCGGCTATACTGCTAGTTATATTAATAAAGTAACATTTTTTCTTCTTCTAGGAAAGAAATATCAAGTATTCACTATCGTGTAATAGATATTACATCGCCGTATATCACGCTTTTCTTTTCTCACAAAATGTCCCGGTTTCTTATAACGGGCTTAGTTTGTGAAAGGCATCGGTTGCTTTTACTTTTGGATTTCGTATGACGCTTTCTTACTTTTATAAAGAGATTATTATTATTATTATTATTATTATTATTATTATTATTATTATTATTATTATTCACCGGCTTGCCAACATGAAAGGATTTATTCGTAATAATTCAGTGTTCAGTTATCAATGTATTTCCAAAAGCTTCTTATAATGGAAGGAACATTAAAAAAAAATGGGAAAGTAAAAAAAAAAAATTAATTAACGAAAGAAATAGAGACGAAAAGAAATTGTGTCGATCCTAGAAAAGAAAAAATTAAAAAAACATCATTAAAAAAGAAAAGAGAGAGAGAGAAGACAAATTTTGGAAAGAAAGAAAGAAAGAAAGACAAATTTCAGAAAGACAGAATGAAAACAAATTTAAGAAAGAAAGAAAGAAAGAAAGAAAGAAAGCAAGAAAGAAAGAAAGAAAGAAAGAAATTTAAGCGAGAAAGAAAGAGAACACTTTCTTTGAAGAAAGAATGAAAGAAAGAAAGAAAGAAAATGGACAAATTTCAGAAAGAAAGAATGAAAACAAATTTAAGAAAGAAAGAAAAAAGAAAGAAAGAAAGAAAGAAATTTAAGCGAGAAAGAAAGAGAACACTTTCTTTGAAGAAAGAAAGAAAGAAAGAAAGAAAGACACATTTCAGAAAGAAAGAATGAAAACAAATTTAAGAAAGAAAGAAAGAAAGAAAGAAAGAAAGAAATTTAAGCGAGAAAGAAAGAGAACACTTTCTTTGAAGAAAGAAAGAAAGAAAGAAAGAAAGAAAGAAAGAAAGAAAGAAAGAAAGAAAGAAACATCATTAAAAAGAAAAGAGAGAGAAGACAAATTTTGGAAAGAAAGAAAGAATGGAAGAAAGAAAGAAAGAAGACAAATTTCAGAAAGAATGAAAACAAATTTAAGAAAGAAAGAAAGAAAGAAAGAAAGAAAGAAAGAAAGAAAGAAAGAAAGAAAGAAAGAAATTTAAGCGAGAAAGAAAGAGAACACTTTCATTGAAGAAAGAAAGAAAGAAAGAAAGAAAGAAAGAAAGAAAGAAAACATTATTAAAAAAGAAAAGAGAGAGAGAAGACAAATTTAAGAAAGAAAGAAAGAAAGAAAGAAAGAAAGAGCCCACTAAATGTACAGATTTCTCTTTTTTTTCTCCATCTGTTATGACCTCCGGACGTTGACTGTCAGTTCATTTTGAAAATACTTTTCACGCTTTGCTTTGCACTCATTTTGCTGGAAGAATCCAGTGTTTTAATAATTTATCCAAACTACGGATAAATTCAGGTTTGTACCTCCGCTTAAAGTATTTGAACAAATTCTTAGTCGTACAAAACTTAATAATAGCCTTGAATAAGCTTAAATTACATGACATTTTTACTAAAAACTAAAATATGTCGAAACAAAATGTACAATTTTGTAGTAGTTTGTACATGTTCTGAAGTAATAATTAATAATAATAATAATAATATATATATATATATATATATATATATATATATATATATATATATTATGCTCTCATTACGATTGAGCTCTGTAGAGAAGAAAATTTTTTAAAAGGTTTCCACTTTTCCGATATAAGCGTGACTCTTCAGAAATGAAATGAGTTCTTTCGGTGACTGTCGTGTGTATACACTGCTTATTTACTTTAAACACGTTAAAATTTTCCTTCCTTGATTCCATGCGCCAATGACTTAGGGAGAAGCGACTCCAACTGACACCAAATCGGTTGCGTTTTGATACCGGCCAGAAGCAAGTGGATGCGTCTAGTCACACTGATGATCTGTGATGCAGCGAAACAGGCTTGTTTGTGGATTACCAATATATATACATATTTATATTTGAAGAGATTCTTGGCAGTACAAAATTTTATTATGACAATGAAAGAAGCGGAAATTTAGTGACATACTAAACACTAAGAACTAAAACAAACTACCAGTTTCGTCCCAGATTTCCCCAGGTTTGAATTTTCTGCGAAATTTATTCTCAAAAGTAAAAGAAAATTCTAATGAGAGAGAAAAAAATACTTAAAAGCTCCGGAGTCCATTTACATCAAATCTCGCAAGCCTGCTCTCTACAAACAGAGAAAATGCTGGTTGGGTTTGAATGTTATTGGACTCTAGCTCTTTTCATTATATTTTTTCTCTCCGTCTCATTTGAATTTTCTTTAACTTTTAAGAATAAATTTCCTAGAAAATTAAAACCTAAGGATTTGGGGCGAAACCGGTATTTTGTATTAATTCTGAGTGTTTAGTATATCATTAAATTTACGCTTATTCCTTGCCATATATATATATATATATATATATATATATATATATATATATATATATATATATATATATATATATATATATATATATATATATATATATATGGCTTAGCGGTGACGGACGTGTGTATACACTGTTTATATACAACACGTTAAAATTCAACTTTGCTGCTTTCATGCGCCTATGGCTTAGTGGGCAGCGACTCCGACTGATATAAAATTGGTCGAGTTTCGATCCCGGCCATTGATACAGCGTAACAGCCTTGTATGTGGATGACCAATATTTAAAGTATGCAACGGTCAATTATCAATTGGCACTTGACAATGGCGTTGTGCATAATATTCAGTGTTGTACTACTGGTGAGGAAAAATGTATATTTATTGATATTATTATTACTTGGTATTCTATCTTTAGTTAATTTTTCCTCAAAGAAGTCTAAGTTTATTCTTTTTTATTTTTTTAATTTTCTGTCCTATACATATTGTCTAATGCAGTGCTTCTCAAACTATCTAATGTGGCGGACCGGTAGGTTTTTTTTCAATGTGCCAGGGACCGGCAAGCAAAGCAAGCCAACCCAGCTGAACAAGAGGTGGGTGGGGGGACTGTGAACCCCAGAATTTTTTTTTTTTTTTTGAGATATGTACTATTTCAGGGACATTTTGAGACTATCTGCAATAAACATGAGGACATGATATCTTGTGCATTCTAAGGGTAGTCATCATTGACGTAACAAGTCTTGCAAGTGTGCCATTGACTGATACCATATTTGTGCTATATTAGTTATGGCCATATTAGTTATATTAGTTATGGCCACTGGTTTCGAGGATATATATTTTTAAAAATCCAGAAAAAATATTTAAAAAATATTTTCACTTTAAACAATTTTGATTTGTGGATATATAAATGGAGCAAAGTCTGATGCGTATTCAGTTCCCTGTTTTGCTATTCATTATATCGCATTCGTTAGTTGGATAGCAATAACTTTTAACAAGAGTGAGTAAATGAACAATGTAACCATAATAATATGAAACTAAAATGAAAATGTACAAAAAAAACCAAAAACAAAACAAAATAAAAACGAGTCAAATATCCTGGCAGTCTCTCGTAGCATAGAGTTTTACTATTGTTTCTTTCTTTTTGGGAAAATCTCCGAGTACCGGCAGACGATGGCTCGCATACCGGCGATGGTACGCGTACCACACTTTGAGTAGCACTGGTCTAATGAATATTGGCTCATATATTTGAAAAAAATCTTTAGGAACATCTTGTTTGAAAGGACATATTTCTTTTCGGTTTTGAACAACCATCCACGTCTTGGATGATCTCAAATTGGCCTAAAATGGAACGACATCCTGCGACATTTTCCACCAAAAAAAAAAATAAAAAATAAAAAATAACTCTCGGTAACGTCAACACCTTGAATAAATTTATCACGTCTAATTTATTATCCTGAACGGCAGATGTAATTGACTGATACATCCGGTCACGGGTGAGGTCAACAAAGAAGGAGGGTAGTTGACAGATACATGCCGTAAATTTACATAATTTTGACATCATAAATGATGTCAAAATACAAAGAAAAAAGCGGCAACCTACTGCGGGATAATCCTTTGCTCAGTCAGTCATATCTCTAAAGAGACATGATCGCCCAAAGCGTGTATCGCGTATGGCACTTAATTGACTGACTGACTGACTGACTGATAAAATCTAGAGAAAATTTCTGCAATGTTATTCGTCTATAATTCACTCTTTCTTGGCCGTAAGTAAGTAGAAGACTAGCTTAGTAACACTTTTAATTATTTCGCCCCAAGCAAGGCAATAAAACTACTGTTACTAAGTATGACAGTAACTGAGTGTGAAAGAATATGAGAAAAAGAAAACATTATTAAGGAGAAAGAACAAAAAACGGACATAGACTAAAAAGGCAGAATATAACAATTCACATAATATTAAAATTAGAAAAAAGTTCCACAATCGAGAAGTGCGAGAGAAGAAACTGTTAACATAGGACTTACGGTTACATACAGACATTTAATCTGTAAAATGCTGAGACTTAGCTACCAGTTTAGTAATGCGCTAAAATTCGTAAAGTTCAGTGACCAAAGAGGAAAGCTCATCAGAACACAGACACTCGGAGACACTTACAGTACAACTGTGTAAATTTTCAAGAAAATCGGTTCAGCCGTTTCGGAGTCTATAGGTAACGGACACACACACACACACACACACACACACACATACACACACACAAGGTTCCATTTATAAATAAGTTTAGATCTCTAAATACATAAATACCAGGCCAGATATATTCAATGCTTAGACTATTGTTAGATTTTAGCGATGATGAATTTCTAGCACAACATAATGAACCAACTCTCTTTGCAACAGAGCTAACAATTGATTCAATATCATCTTTTCACTTGTACGGCCATATCACGATGAATACACCGGTTCTCGTCCGATCGCAGAAGTTAAGCAACATCGAGCCTGGTCAGTACTTCGATGGATGACCGCTTAGGAATACCTGGTGCTGTAAGCGTCTCTTTTACCTTGGCTGGCAACCAGTCTACTGCAGAAAGTAATGGCAACCTACTGCAGGATAATCTTCTGCACATTAAGTCATGTCTCTTTCTAGACATGATCGCCCAAGCGTGTATCACGTATGGTACTTAACTGACTGAGCGTAGACAAGTTAGCCTGAGAAGCCGCAATGGGTCACTCTCATGAAGGTTAGGGTACCTCAACGGGGTGTAATGGTTAACAAGCTTCTCTCGGTAGATCTTTTTTTAACTGAGTAGTGAGTTTGATTCTCACTAGGTACCGCAAACTTTCGGCATTGTGCTACATCTAATTGGCGCTTAGAAGAATCATCTACACTGAGCACGAGATGTAATGATTAGCAAGCTTGCATTGAAACAGACCTTAAAACTATGAGAGCATTATCATCTTTTTTAATTTCCCTTTCTTTCTATTTCCTAAAAAGAAACAGTACCATCGATATATTTATTCTTCCATCAGTTTTCGAAATCAAATAGGAATATCCCATTCTTTATTTGGCATAATATAAATGCTAAGTTGGGCACCTCGACGTGGTGTAATGGTCAGCAAGCTTGTCTCGCTAGAACCCATTATAACTGAGTAGTGAGTTCGATCCTCACTGGGTACCCCATACTTTCCGCCTTGTGAAACTTCTAAGCGGCGTTTATAAAATAAACTCTCTGAAGGTTTGCATCAGCCATGCTGATGGAAGGCAAAAATATTCTCTCACTCAATTAAAAGAGTTTTTTTAAGACTTTAAATTTAACAAGCCATTTCTTGTCCCAGCTAACAGATTATAGGTCAACATTTTTATAAATCAACTGTTAATTTATAATATGTCATCATAACATAAAATAGTAGTATCCTAGTCTTCTTAGTGTGTAGGTCTAACTGTTACAGTGATTTGCTAAGTGTAGTTTAGATGTAGCACAGGAACGAGAATACGCAGCACTCAGTAAGGATTGAACTCAAAAATTGTTGCAAAATATTTAAATATGAGAAGTGTTACAACGATAACGAAAATTGCGACGCTGATATCCAAAGTCGATTTAGAATAACGAAAGATATCTTCCAAAAAGAAAAGAGTGCTAAGCTGCTACGGATAATCAAACATCCAGATATATGCCAGCGAAATCTGAACAAATATCTCACGGATGATATTGTAATATATCACGCTGAATGATGACAGACAACAAGGAACAAGTATATATATAAAAATATAATCTTATATTTTTATTCTTCGTGGGTGATGCTTGTGTAGAGAAGTAGAGCAATCGGAGAGAATTCGCGCACACGAAGGGGCTGTTGGGAATCGGAAACCAGCCGGGATCTTTTTTTCTTCATCCAAAATTTTAGACTTTATACAGCCATAAAACTTCTATGTGATACGCATGGCCACGCCTCTTCACCCACAAATTTTTACCTTTAAGTTGTCACTTGTTAACGGCCGGATGTATCTGTCAATCCCATCCACCGTTCACGATATTGTATTACAAAGTTTTTTTTTTTTGTTTTTTTTTAATCATCTCACCCCAAACAAGGCATTCCACTGCCACTATTGCGCATGGGGCTACATAGGGGAAAGTAAAGAGAAGGAGTGGATAGACATAGGGAATGTCAGGAGAAAGGTGACAGATGAGTAAGGATAGCGAGGATGAGGGTCGGGCAGATGGGAAGAGTGCTTGATAGAATGGGAGCAGGTTAGTGTGTTAGGAGGTGTGTATTGACCTTACATTTAAACTCCTGGAGATTGTAGCCGTCGGGGAAGCAATCGTTTGGAAGAGAATTCCACAGTCGGGAAGTGCGAGGAAAGAAACTGATGGAGTAGAAGTTACGGCTGCATTTTATCGGTTTCACTGTAAAAGGGTGGGATCTAGTTGCTAATCTAGTATCTCGTGCAAATTCGTATTTAGGGGGCACCAGTGATCTAAGTTCATCGGAGCAGAAGCCGTGAAAGTATTTATAGAAGAGACACAGCGAAGCCACGTCTCGCCGGTGGGAGAGAGACTGCAGGCGGTCTGCCAAGTCGGTATCTATCACATTACAGACCCTCCTCTGAACCTTATCGAGAAGCCCGAGGAGAACAGCAGGGGCACCCGACCAGATATGGCAGCAGTATTCAATGCACGGGCGGATGGTAGATTTGTAAATGTGCAGGATAGATTTAGACGGAAAAAACTTCCGGGCCCTACACAGAGAACCGACTTTCATAGCAGCGGATTTAGCAATGAAAGTTAGCGTCTATTTATATTTATTGTTGCCAGTCTTCTCTCTGTAAGCATAACAAGTGGATATCAGGCTATTAATCATAATATATTTATTATATATAATTCGAGATTTGGTATTAATTTTAGACGCTGTACACATTTCTCGTCGTTGCGGCAACAGAGACTACAAAAGTATTCTAACACGATGTACAGAATAAGTAGAATTTTCAAGGGATATGGTAACGAAAAAGGACACTGATACTTACAATAAGTAAAAGAGAGCTGAAATTCTTTGACACGGGATTAATAAGGAGATTTGGTTCCTCCTCATGAGGCATACTGAGAGCAAGAGGCATATAGGAAGGCAGTGAGTCACTGACCTGACGACCTTGTATAAATAAATCGCGGGACGAGGGTGCGTGAGCCTTAGCAAAGGGAGAATAATTGCTAAGAGCCACACGTGACAAGAAGTAGTAGAGAGTCGTAGTCTCCTGAAGGTTTTCTGAAGAGACGCGGCACACAAAAGAAGGTAGTTACAAGTCGAAAGAGTCGGTTGAAAATTTTGGAAACGAAATGACGAAAGAGTGCTAGGGTCATTTGATGCGCCTCGGGCATATTGGAGGAAAGAGACTCTTACGAAAATACCCGCCTATCAGCAAACATTGTTCACTACAAACTACAAAATGAGAGAAAGTTGTGGACGTCATGTACGGTTAGACATTCGATTGCTTCCAGCTGGGATTGTAACCCAACGGAAAAAAATTCAGTGGAAGAAGTGTGTACTGAATTGAAGTCGGTGATTCTACCACTAAGCTATCGGCGCACAGTGGAGGAAGACAGATATTAGCGTGTTACGTATACAATGTAAATAAACGCCAGTAGCCGAGAGTGTTCAAATTCATGACTGAAAGAACGATGCGTCAGTAGAGGTGAGTGGCTACTGTTTTTAAAGTCTACCATTTCTCCGGAATGCTAAATCGACGGGCGATATATACATATATATATATATATATATATATATGTGTGTGTGTGTGTGTGTGTGTGTGTGTGTGATAAATAAAGAAAAAATACGAAACATATCTCAACCTAAGATGCTTCACTCTTATTACAAGTGCTTCAGACACCGAGAGAAAAAGGAAAAATGTGTATCTGATTTTTTTTTTATTTCTCTTTCCATCTCTGACGTCGTTTAAAATAAAAGTGAAACATGTTAGATTGGGATACATTTCCTATTTGTTCTTTATTTTAACATCTTTTGTTTCCCGACCCATGTATACAATACACACACACACAGATATATATATATATATATATATATATATATATATATATATATATATATATATATGCTAAATATACGAGGCAATGAATGTGTATTATGTTTAATCATGAGCCGTTCTAAACATCGTATTTTGGCTTTAATTTCAGGTGAAAATAAAGACAAAAATTCCCCAACATTTGGATAATTTTTTAAGTTGGTTCTAAGCTTTCGGCTCACATGAGCCATCTTCAAAGAGGTTACAAGGACGTTAACATAAAAACATCCACCATCAGCAACGATTTTATTTTATGTTGACATAAAACTTTGCTAGGCAACGATAAAAGTTACCAAATATAGAATCGCAGTTCGTAAATTTGTAATGGTATTCTAAAATACATTGTTTAAAACGGCTCATGATTAAACATAATACACATTCATTGTCTCTCATATTTAACAGTTTATGTTTAGAAAATTATCTGCTGCCTCGATACACTATATATATATATATATATATATATATATATTGAAACAATGTTATTTTACCTACTACTCATACATTTACTTTTATAAAGAGTGCTCGATACAACGTAGAACATTATATTCTAATGGTTGTTATAATGGTTTAAATCACCCAATGCGAAGCGCACGTAGCAGCTTCGAAACGCGAAAATTTTTGTGCAGTGATACTATGAATTTATAAACCATTGTAACAACCATTACTCTCTCTCTCTCTATATATATATATATATATATTTTAATTCAGGTACTTTAATCCAAGTGGAAAAAGCAGGAAGGTAAATTCCAAAGACCCGATCCTAATTAATATTAAAAATTTTATTTTAATATTAAAAAATGATACAGGAAGAGAGCTCCATGTAATAAAATATTACAGCGCAAATATAAATTAAAAAAGGATTAATTCAATGATGTTGAATGACCATTTCGATATGAAGATCCCCACGGGGGATAGCACATCACCTCAGCAACAGAAAAATCCTTTCAGAAACTGGAGAAAAATCAGTCTAATTTTCCTTTTTAAATATATTTGCAAAGAAATTAAAATTAAAAATATATACGATATTTATACGAGTTCTGGTCAGAATACGATATATTACAGTATATTAAAGAAGTAAACATATGTACATGACGTAAATTCTTTTTATGCACAATAATATATACACTCACGATGATTTGACCAGTTCCCATAAGGTTATTCTTCCTACCCGGTTACATCGATTTTGGAAAACACTTCAGCTACATTCACAAATTATTTTGTTTTAATTATTTTTATTGTTAATCTAATTATTAATATCAGGCGGACATGTACAGTTATTAACAACACGTAGTTGTTAAGAGAGATAACATCTTTTTTAAATGTGCGCGAAAAGAAAATGTTTTTTTTTAGTCAAGATTCGACAATTTCTGTCATGGAAACGCTGACGTAATCTCATCAAAAGATGTAAGCTTTTGTATTTGCAGAGAATATTCCGATGCCGAAAAAAAGGAAAAAAGTAATTCTTTATTCGAAAAAAGGCGTCAATCATCTGAGTAATCAAGCGAAAAGTGTACTTAATATTTCCATAAATAAACAATTTTCCTTTTACATAATATATATATATATATATATATATATATTAGCATGCAGTGTGGATATAGAAGAATCCGAAGGAGTATCCTGTACATACAGTGGTAGGATAACTCTCTAAGAGAGCTCTGAACATATATGCATATAAATACATATAGAACAAATATAAGAAAAATTAAGACAGACACGTTATTTCATGGTGTATCGGAAGTCTGGGTCTATTTCAGGCGAACCATCATCAGCTTCCGTCTTTATTTTACAAAGGATTTTACACGATTCGTGTAAAATCCTTTGTAAAATAAAGACGGACGCTGATGATGGCTCGCCCATACTTCCGATTCACCATGAAATAACGTGTCTGTCTTAATTTTTCTGATATATATATATATATATATATAGAGAGAGAGAGAGAGAAAGAAAGAGAGAGAGAGAGAGAGAAGAGAGAGAGAAAGACAGACATACAGAGACAGAGAGAGACTAAGTCTACCAAAAAATAAATTTATGAAAACATCACGAGATTAATACAAGTTAACCTTGGACTCTACAATCACTGAAAATGGTGGTCCTAAGCTACCAGACATTTATAAGCGCTGCGATTTACTGCTTGGGTAACGTTTGGTTAAAGTGTCCAGTGGGATTGCTGCACATGCATTTTCAATTTCTTGTCGAAGGATAGCCAAATTAGTCTGTTTCCTGAGATACACAACATTTTTAAGGTTCTCCCATGTGCAGATGTTAAATGAGGGGGACGTGCCTCTCTTCATCCTAGTCGGTGTCCTTTCAAATTCTCATTCAAATAAGCTCGCACATCGCATAATGTGGCGCTGCGCTAGCAAGGTAAAAGAAAATTTTAATTATTAAGCTTCCCCAATATTTTAAAACAATGATATATTTCATACTATTTTTTAGTATTTATTGTCAAATGAATAATTGTAAATGAAAATAAAATGGTTCTTTTGTTAATATTACGCAATAACATGAGCATCAAATGAATTTATAAATATCTAATAATTACCTATATTTCAGTTTCATCACTGAAAGAATGAAGAAAATTTAGGGTGATTCAGATGAGTTCATCTTTGCTTCATTGCCTTGTAAAATTTTGCAAATTAATAATACAAAAGAAACATTCTATTTTCATTTGGCAATAAATACTAAAAATAATATGAAATACATCATTTCTTTTAAAAAAATTGGGGTTGCCTAATAATTATGGCCGGTAGTGTGTATATGTTGTACTGACCGATTTAGTTGGAAGTAAGACACGAAACACAAGAGGTAGGTTCAAAACAGTGTATTAGTAAAACAAAAACATATGTACAATGTAAGTATTAGTAATAAGTATATAGAAATAACTAAGTCCGAACGGTACAGTTACGCTGCTTGTTGCCTGAATCGTAGCTGGCTTTAATTGCATAATAGCTGTCATCAACTGCGTACTTAACTGCCGTTAACTGCCTACCAGGTGTTATGCAAGTAATTACATATAGTAAGAGGAAAAATCCATTCCACATTGAAGAGAACCTTAACAATATATATATATATATAACGTATAATTGGACTCAATCTTTCTTTTAAACATTTTTCATTGAATACGGCCAACAAGGAAGATTTAATTTTTTATTCAATTTTTTCAGTATCCAAACATTTTTTACTGTTTTGTTAGAGGTAGGAAATATAAAACCGCCCATAATTTTTATCATCCCAAGCGCTTTCAGCTACTTCCTTAGCGATTTTCACAGAATATATATATATATATATATATATATATATATATGAATGAATTAAATGATTTGTTTGAATATTATTTTTTCTCGATACTCGTATATAAGTAGATATTCTGTTTTATAATCAAACAGTATTATTTATTTCTACCTGCCTGATTATTTACGATAATTTTTTGTTACGAATATGTGTCATTCGGCAGGATTCGAACCTGCCAGATGACACAATTTTGTAACAAAAACTTATCGTAAAAAATATTTATCGTAAATAATCAGGCCGGTAGAAATAAATAATACTGTTTGATTATAAAACAGAATATCTACTTATATACGATTATCGATTAAAAATACTGTTCAAACAAGTCATTTCAAATTGTGAGTTGTTTAAAGACCATTTCGTTAATCTTCGTTATATATATATATATATATATATATATATATATAGATAGATAGATAGATAGATAGATACACACACACACATATATATATATGCATACATACATACATATATATATATATATATATATAGAGAGAGAGAGAGGGGGGGGGAGATAAGTCCGTAAAAGTTAGACGTTTCAAAAGCAAAGATTTTAATGTTGATGATAAAGAACACTCTGGCGAAACAAAAAAGTAGAAAGACAAAGACTTAGAGACATTACTTTATGAATATATATACATATCAGGAGCAAGCTGAACTTGCAGAATCATTTGGAGTTTATCACACAAAAGTTTCGAAACGTTTGAAAGCGTTACAAATGATTTAAAAGCAAAGACATTGGATCTCGTAAGAGTTGAAGCCAAGAGACTGAGAACAGCGTCATGTCTCGTATGAAAAGCTGCTCGAACGACAGAAAAAAGAAAGTTAATCCTAAGCATAGAAAATCGTGGGGTAAACCCGGCCATGCATCAATATCGGCGGCAAAGACGAATATCTATGGTTCGAAGTTTCTGCTCTGTATCTGGTGGGATCAGCTGGTTGTAGTTCATTGTGAGCTGCTTAGACCGACCGAAATCATCACGGGAGATTTGCTATCGACTAGAATTGATGCATTTGTGCTAAACATAAAAAAAAGAAAACAGCCACTATACTAGAAGAAACATGACAAAGTGATTTTGCAACTTGACAACTCTAGGTTACATGTTGCAAAAGGTTGAAAAACATCTTGGACACGCTTAAATGAGAAGTCCTACCCCAGTCGTATCCAGCAGACATTGCCCCGTCTGATTATTACTTTGCTTCGTTCGATGGTACACGGGCTGTCTGAGCAGCGCTTTCATTTTAATGAAGATGTTCAAGAAAAAATCGACACCTAATTAGTCTCAAAGGGTTTTTTGTTGTTTTTCCAACGTGGAATTTAAATGCTTCCAGAAAGATGGAAAAAGTAGTAGCTAGTTTTGGATAATACTTTCAGTGATATGTGTCTTACCAATTTTTGTAAATAAAGCATTTTTTTATGAAAAATCAGCGAGAGCTTATTCAAAAACCTAACACACTAATTGTTCGTAAAATTTCGTATATATATATATATATATATAACGGAAATTAATGAAACTGGTTATAAACAACCGACAATTTGAAATGATTTGTTTGAACATTATTTTTGATCGGTACTCGTATTTAAGTAGATATTCTGTTTATAATCGAACAGTATTGTATATTTCTACCAGCCTGATTATTTTCGATAAATTTTTGTTACGAAAATGTGTGTCATTCGGCAGGATTCGAACCTACGACACCTATTCACATAGGGTAAGCCACCAAGTGATCTTAGACCTCTCGACCACGAATGACGAAGTCAAACTAAGCCTATAACACAATTTTCTATCTGCTCTGAAATGTATCGTAATGTCAACAAATGTAATTGATTATGTAAACATTGATTATTACACACATTGAGCTCTCTGGAGAAGAACATTTTAAAAACAGTTTCCATTTCGGCTATATGCGTGACTCTTCAGAAATGAATTGAGTTCTCTCGGTAACTGGCGTCTGTATACACTGCTTATATACAAGACGTTAAATTTCCCTTCTCTGATGCCATGCGCCGATGGCTTAGTAGAGACTCCGACTGACACCAAATCGGTCGAGTTTCGATCCCGGCCAGAAGCAAGTGGATGTGACTAGCCACACTGATGAGCTGTGAACGGGCTTGTATGTGGATGACTTATATATATATATATATATATATATATATATATATATATATATACACGAAATGTAAGTAGTCCAGGATAGGCAGAAAAGATCTAGTTACTAACTTATCCAAATTCAACCTATCGGATATACAACTAGAAGCCCTCGTCTTCGGTTAAAAGTTTGCCACCTGACTAGAAAAATACGATATGACAGATCTTATTCTCAAAAACCACTACAACAACGACTCTTTTTTTTACCAAAGCGAATATCCAAGGTATACCCACAGCCACATACAAAAAAATGAACGACATCTATATTCTATCGCAGATATTTAACAGCTCTAAAAGAATTAAAAAAAAAACAAAGATATATATATATATATATATATATATATATCTTTGTTTTTTTAATTCTTTTTTTTAATTATATATATATATATATATATATATATATATATATATATATATACAGAATTTTCCGAAATGGATTAACTCTCACATATTTTAATTTATTTGTTTTAACATTATTTTAATGGATACTCGTATTTGAGAAGATATACTGTTTTTTTGTGTTTTGTCTTTATAATCAAACAACATAATTATTTATATCAACCGGCCTATATAATCGTGAAATCATTTAAGAAAAGTAATGTCTAAGTTCCTAACAAGATTTATCGATTAGTCAGGCCTGTAGATATAAATAGTTATACTGTTTGATTATAATTAAAAAAAAAAACAGTACATCTTCTCAAATACGAGTATCCATTTAAAATAAGTACCGCCACTAGATCGCTAAAAAACAGCATAGTATGAATACAAAGGGCTCCAAACTTAATAAAAACAAACATTTTTCATCAAAATGTTTATATTACTATTAAGACGAAAGATCAAAGTATTTTTAATTATTTTAAAAAAATTTTAATCCTTCTGAAAAGTTCAAAATTTTAGTAAAAATATTGTTTCGATTTGAGTTAGCGGGTAACTAAATCGTTACTAGAGTTTACAGTTAAAAACGTAATATTACATAACTCAGTTTTTTCCGGTGACAGACACATTAATTTAAAAAATTCTTGCAAAAATCAAATGATTGTCAGATTTTAATGAAACTTTCAGGAACTATTCACAAATGAATTAAATCTTTGAAGTTATTACTTTTAAAAAATCTTAGTAAAAATATATTTTTTTACATCTGTTACCCCCCACCCGCGTAAATTCATGAAATATTAAGAAATTAAATTTTGTTGCGATAAATGATTTTATTAGTTAAACGCAGGAATCTTTTGAGAATGTAAATCTTCTATTACATTTTTGAAAAAAATTGCCTCTCTTTCCAAAAATCTGATCCTCATAGTAAAATAAAAAATGCAATATAACTATATTATTTAATTTGAAAAGCTTTTAATTGCCTGAATAAATAATAAAAAATTAAGGCCATAATAGTCTGAAGAAAAATAAATTCGATTAATAATGAAATTTTAAAAGAATTGGTTTCATTTATTTTTTTAATAACAGTTTATAAATTTTCAAAAATATTTTTAAAGTAATTCAAAGATTTCTTGGAGATAGTTTAAAAACTTATTAAGCGAAGATTATATTTAGTAATCGAAAATTAAATTAAAATTAAAGTTTAATACAAATCGTTCTGCCTCCCTATGTTTAAAATTATATATGTTTCTTTTTTTTTTTTTTTTTGTATTTGAAGTTTTTTGTATGGTAATCTGTATGTGTAAATTAAAAAGTCATGTTATTCACAATTTCCTCCCCTTATCAGAAATTTTTTTTATATATTTGATATACGGCGGACAGGTCAAAAAGTTCAACTGTGTAATTAAGAAATAGTTTTATTCTAAATTTCATGCTATAAATAAGTAATACTTGTGTAAATCAAAATAATTTAAAATAAAATTTGCTTTTTCAAAAATAATGTGCCACAAATGTATATTTTATAAACCTGAGAATTAACTTTTGTTTACAAATGTATCGATCGATTAAAAATGGCGGATATTCTTTTTTAAAATTGTAAAATTTTAGATTCTAATCAGTATAATTTCTGTTTAAAATACACCAGAGTATATTGCATGCTGGAAAATCATTTAATCATTTAGCTTTCAATTAAAATCATTTAATCATTTAGTTTTCAATTAAGACTAAAAAAAACATTTCAAGAAAACTTTTTGTTTTTAAAAATCAAATTTAAAATTTAGATATCGAAAATGAGTGGAGGTACCTAATATTAAATAATCGAAGAAAATACTTGCATTGTTCAAAATATTTGCAATTTTCAAATCATTAATTTAAAACAGTGCTCAATATAAAATTAGAGCAATGAATAATTATTATAAATTATAATTTAGAACATGTACAAACTACAATCTACTACAAAATTGTACATTTTGTTTCGGCATTGATAAAACAATGTCTCATCTGGTATTTAATAATGATGTTATTTTTTAAAGGAAAATTTAAGAAAACATCCTTCCTTTTATTTTTGGAAATTGTTTTTCTTACGAAGTAAAGGAGGTAGGAAAGATGTGAAAGCAAAAAGAGAAATAAAAAATTAAAAAAATGAAGAGAAAGAAAGAGGAAAGAGAAAAAGAAAGACGCAGAGAGGAAAAAGCAAAGTATAATTTATGATATATATATATATTGTCATCCGCAGACAGATCTGTTTCGCCGAATCACAGCTCATCAGTACGGTTAGACTCCGATTGCTTTTTTACCCAGGATTGAAACCCGACCGAAATGGCGTCAGTCGGCGAATATATAAGAAAAATTAAGACAGACACGTTATTTCATGGTAAATAGGAAGTTTAGGCCTATTTCAGGCGAACCATCATCAGCTTCCGACTTTATTGTACAAAGAATTGTACACGAATAAAATCGTGTAAAATCCTTTGTACAATAAAGACGGAAGCTGATGATGCTTCGCTTGAAATAGTCCTATGCTCCCGATTTACCATGAAATAACGTGTCTGCCTTAATTTTTCTTATATTTGCTCTATATGTATTTATATACATACATATTTAGAGCTCTCTTAGAGAGTTATCCTACCACTGTATGTACAGGATACTCCTTTGGATTCTTCTATAACTACACCGCATGCTGATATATATATATATATATATATATATATATTGGGGTGTAAAAATACCAATATAAATATCAAAAACAATATGAGAAAAGACCAAATGAAAATTTTTTTGTCGACGTGTTTCGTCCTTAGAATACTTTATCAAAACAAATGTAAGGATTTTATTTCACCTCAAGTATTTATAAACTAAAAAAAAATTCTTAGTTTTTTTTTTGGGGGGGGGGGTTGTTTTGTTTTTTGAAGTTTTAAATTTGAGAACGCTCACAAATTTGCATTAGACTAATGGAAAAATTCATGATAAATTATGTCAGCATGTTCAACGATGTAAATTTTTGAATTTAAGAGACGCTCATAAATATTCATAGGGTTAAAGGAAACGTCTAGGTAAATTATGGAAGATGCTAATTGCCATAATTTTATGACTAATAAACGAAAGTGAGGAAATGATGTTGTTGACTTTTTTATACAATTAGTTTCTAAATTATTTTGGTAGGGGATATATTTATGCATTATACATGTTTAAATAACAAGAACTTATACAGTGAAATGCTTTCGTTAATGTTCTGAATTTTTTATGCATATGTGGTAGGGTGGCCACTTGTATCCGAATATGCTTGTGTACTTGGGCGCCTATCCAATCCCTATTGCAGACGCTTGTTCCGGCATATTTTATGTTTGTTCAACATCCACAGAGGCCCTCTATGGTGTATATTGTAACTATGCTGATCGGACCTTAGTTAGAGTTTCTGGAAGAGAGCATATCTGGCGTGATGAACAGTTTGAACAAGACTGGTACACTCAAACCCTCGGTCACGATGACTTATGACTTCATGCTAGCATAACCATCGACGGCACCCAAATATTCACGTCTATTTATTTTCACTCACAAGCGTGTATCAAGTATGGCACTTAACTGACTGATGTTGACTTGGGAAAATAGTCTGTATTTTGGGAAAGGATATATATATATATATATATATATATATATATATATATATATATATATATATATATATATATATATATATAAAATACAGGATGCAGAATTACATTTTGGCAAGCTACAATAAGAGAATGTGCGTTGTAGTACAGTAGATATCGGCTCGGAACGAGAAACCGGGGAGTCGAGTTCGAATTCCAGTTGAATCCATTGTATTCAATTACGAGCAAATACCCTTGGGAAAGGTATTAATCCGTCTCTTCCTTCCAGTTATGGGTTAAATAGCAGGACAGATTGGGTTCTATAGCCTTGGTCGGCAACCAGTCTACCGCAGAAAGCAATGGCGACCTACTTCGGGGTAATCTTCTGCCCAGTCAGTCATGTCTTTTTCGAGACATGATCGCCCAAGCGTGTATCACGTATGGCACTTAACTGACTGACAACAGTTGCACTCTCGAGGAGTTTTTTTTTTTAAGTAAGTTTTTTTTTTCTTTTTTAATAAATGCGACGTTCTTTAGATCGAACACGTGGTTGTACAAATTTTTGGGTATGATTAATGTATTTCATAAACTGTTATGTAAAAGATCCTTTTGTGTTCAAAGATACGTCGTATTTTTGTATAAAACATTATTTTTCTCATTCATTTGGTGTGGTTTGTTTTACGGCATATCATCTTCAATACCTCATTTAATACCGACAAGATTTGGAAATAGATTCGTACGAACAAAATGTGTATTCTCTTGTAATAAATCAGTTTGTAGATCAGGTTTTCGGCAGGTTTTGTTTTAAGGTATATCAACCTCAATGGGTTATGTTGTGCCGACAAGAGAATTTCGCATGAATAGAATATATATTCTTTGTAAGAAATCAGTTTGTAGATAAGGTTTTCGGCAGGTTTTGTTTTAAGGTATATCAACCTCAATGGGTTATGTTGTGCCGACAATAGAATTTCGCATGAATAGAATATATATTCTTTGTAAGAAATCAGTTTGTAGATAAGGTTTCATTGATGTATTTCTGTAAAGAGGGTTTTGTCGAGAGTGGGATGTATTGTTGGTTTGTTTGTTTATTTTGTTTGTTTTTTTTGTTTTGTTTTGTTTTCTTTTTGTTTTCAAAAATATCCCCTACATAATGGCAATATAATATTTCTCCTTCAAAAATGTAGTGTTGGTAATATTTGTTTCTTTAAAATTTTCCCCAAGAAAGTATTGCTGTAATTTTTAATATAAAATATACTTTCATAGTTTTTTCACCTCAGTTTGGGGGTTAACTATTTTCCCATAGCAGGTAGAACTACATCGAATAAAGGCAGACCTGGTAACAACAGAAATGAAAAGGTGGCTCCTTGCAACCTCCAAATCAAACGACTTGTTGCCGGCTGCAGTTTATCATCATACACGGGGCCATCTTATTCTTTTATATTTACTTACATGAAATCTGTATTTTTTGCATTTTATTTCTACATTTTTCTGTGTAGACGTCTGATAATAAATGTCACAATTATTTACCAGGTCTGAACAAAAAACTCGTAATATATTGTGATACAGAGAAACAGGCCTGACTAAGGTCGGTTTATATATATATATATATATATATATATATATATATATATATATATGTATAAGTAAATTTAAGGTTCACAGCCTTCTTGGTTCGTGTTCCTGTGTAGTAGCACCATTATAACAAATTCAGTCTGATAAAGTCTTAAACGACGAAACGAGTCATAAGAAATCTTTTTTGACATTTTCATACATTTTTGCTCATATATATATATATATATATATATATATATATATATATATATATATATTGTAACTATGCTGATCGGACCTTAGTTAGAGTTTCTGGAAGAGAGCATATCTGGCGTGATGAACAGTTTGAACAAGACTGGTACACTCAAACCCTCGGTCACGATGACTTATGACTTCATGCTAGCATAACCATCGACGGCACCCAAATATTCACGTCTATTTATTTTCACTCACAAGCGTGTATCAAGTTAACTGACTGATGTTGACTTGGGAAAATAGTCTGTATTTTGGGAAAGGATATATATATATATATATATATATATATATATTATTTGTAAATGAGTTATTACGCAACCTAGGTTTCTACCATGTGTTGTCTTTAGGCGATTGGCAATAACTGATTTTACCGTTTGTTTGTTTTTTTGTTTTTTTTTTCTGTTTTAGACTGCTCACGTAACGGCGATTTTTTTGAATGCTCACGTAACGGCAATTTTTTGAACGCACAATTTTTAAAACTAGAAGAAATTGTACAATTTTCATCCATGGTTGTATGAATCTAATATGTATTTTATGGTATGGACGACAACATTACAATTTCTTCTACTTTTAAAAATTTCGCGTTTAAAAATTCCCCGTTACGTGAGAGTTCAAACAAATTCCCTGTTATGTGAGAATTATTAAAAAAAAACGATAAAATCAGTTACTGCAAATCGCCTGAAGACACCACATGGTAGAAACCTAGGTCGCGTAATAACTCGTTTACAAATTAAGAATATTCAAAAGTTCTACAATATAATTGTATTGAACACTTTTTAATACAACTGTGCTGCGTACCGGTCTAATTTTTTTATAACCAAAAACTAAGTAATTAAATTATATATATATATATACACACACATCCATGTGCAACTTAACTGAAACAAAACGAACAATTTCACACTTTCCCTGATCACGAATATATGTCGTATCTTAGCATTGTTTTTCTCTTACGATCGTATTTTCTTTTACGTTTTGTACTGATGGATTCAGTTTTTTTTTTCGCTTTGGTAACTGACAGTTGAAAGGCTGACACGAACAATATCCTCGATTTCTCTTTGAGGCTTGCCAGTGTGTTCGTGCAGGTAACAATTATTGTATGCTTCCTTCGAGTAATGTCCAAATTTAGGACAACTAAACACTTGAGACAATAGAGTCTGGGTGTATTAAAAATTTGATCTAATTACTGATGACGCAATATTTTTCAATGCCAAACGAATTTCATCATACACCCTGAAAATAGATTCATATTACTGCCCGCAACTGCAAATCACCTAATCTGGAAAAAAAAAATAAAAATCGATTACATCACTTTCACTTCAGTGAATGTAAATTTGATGGTATTCTGAGAGAAAGCAAACTAAAGCAGTTGTTTCAATTAATTTGCACAAGTGAATATTATATATATATATACTTTATAAAAGTAAATGCAAGAACAGCAGGTTAAAAACCCTACGAATTCCACAGCTTTGTTACAATATATATATATAGCATGTATGTATGTATGTACGTATGTATGTATGTATGTATGTATGTATGTATGTATGTATAAAACATCACTCAATAAATCCCGGGTCTAACTAATAAAACAACAGCTTTTGGCAAAATTCGATTTTATTCGCAACATAGTTTTCTTCAAGGGTGATACACTGATTCGAACGCTTCTCTGACAATTCGAAGCATTTTTAGTAGAACGATTTGTCCGTGGCTTCAAAACACGCCTCACACGTTTCCAATATCACTTCTTCACTGAAGCAAAATCTCTTTTCCTAGAGCTCTCTTTTGAGGAGGACAAAACTGGAAGCAGTGGAAATGTGGTTCTACAGAAGGATGCTGCGGATATCGTGGACTGAGCATGCAAGCAACGATGAGGTATTGGAAAGAATGGCAACAAAAAGGAAATTAATACTGACCATTAAGAAGAGACAACTGAAGTTCCTGGGACACGCAATGAGGAAGAAGAGCTTGGCGAACCTGATAGAAGGAAAGAGAGACAGAGGAAGGCAGCGAATAACATATTTGCAGGGCCTGATCAGGTGGATGACGGAACAGGGTTTGCCAGGAGTAACAGGAGCAAACATACTAAGAGCCACAAGGGATAGGGAGACGGGGAGAATCATGACCGCCTACGTCCTGAAGGGACAGAGCACATAGAAGAAGAAGAAACAGCCAGTTGTAGCTGGAGGGGCCAGATGTGGAGAATAGGTTAGACGCGGAAGCAATTCGAAGTGCAATTCATGTTTTTTCCATCGTTGCGTTTGACGTGTGACACGGTGTGGTGTCTTAGTGAAAGAGCACTTTTTCTTCTTCATTTGTGGTCGTTTTTTGGCGATTTCTTCCTTTAAACGCATCAATAAGCCATATAATATTCGCTATTAATGGTTCTTCCTTTCTCAAGGTAATCAATGAACAAAATATCTTTCGCATCCCAAACTACGGAGACCAAAACCTTACCTGCTCATGTTTGTGTCTTTGGTTGTTTGGATGGTTTTCACCTGCTGCTGTCTACTCAGCTGACTGCTGATTTGATTCCAAAGTAAAGTGGTAGATCCATATTTTATCTATTTACATATTTATGCAAAAACTTCTTGTTGTTGCGTTGAAACAGTTGCAAACAACGATCTGAGTCGTCGACGTGTTGTTGTTTTTGATCGACTGTGAGCAAATGCGGCACCCATTTTGAACACAGCTTTCTCATTGACAAATGTTCATGCAAAATGGTGAATACCCTGCCTTCTGACATGTTCAGCTCCTCTGCTATTTCACGCAAATTCAATTTACAATTGGCCAAAACAAGTTTGTGTGTGTGTGTGTGTGTGTGTGTGTGTGTGTGTGTGTGTGTGTGTGTCTGTGTGTGTGTGTGTCTGTGTGTGTCTGTGTGTGTGTGTGTGTGTGTGTTTTCCGGGAAAACCGCTAATTTTGGATGACATAAGGATGGAACAATCATTTTGGAGAAAGAGAAAATACTCCAACGATGGGAAGAATATATAAAAGATCTTTTCCACGACAAGAGAGAACAACCAATAATATGCAAAGATGAGGACGGACCGGAAATATTAAAGTCTGAATTGGAATCTGCAGTAGCCAAACTGAATAGAAACAAAGAAGCGGGACTAGACGGTATAGTCATAGAGCTGCTGATAGCCCAGGAAGAATTTGGTATAGAAAAAATTACTAAAATATTAAATGAAATTTATAATAGTGGGGTGATACCAGATGATCTCAGCAAGTCTATATTCATAGCACTACCGAAGAAGCCAGGAGCAAACGAGTGCGAACTCAACAGAACCATCAGTTTAACGAGCCATATAACAAAACTGATCGCCCGAATCCTGATGAACAGAGCGAGAAACAGAATCAGGCCAGAGATAGGACGAAAACCGTGTGGTTTCGTAAAAGACACGGAAACAAGGAATGCCATATCTATGATTAGGATGCTCTCCAAAAGAGCAATACAAATGAAGAAGGACGTATACCTGTGCTTCATTGATTATGCGAAGGCGTTTGACAAAATACGCCACAAAGAATTGATGGAGATGCTCGGCAGCCTAGACATATTTGGGAAAGACTTGAGAGTAATAAAGAATCTTTACTGGCAGCAAACCGCTTGCATATGGACAGGTAATGAATTGAGTAGATATACAAAGATAGAAAGGGGCGTAAGACAGGGATGTGTCTTTTCACCGGATGTGTTCAACTTTTTTTTTTTTTCTTTTTTAATCATTTCACCCCGAGCAAGGCAGAAACGCCACTGATGGGCAGGGGGTTACATAAATGTAAAAAGATTAATTAGAAAAGAGTGAGGAGTACAAGCTAGTTAGAAAGGAACAATAGAAAGCTGAGAAAGCAGATGCGATGACAGATACATAGGTGAAGAGAAAGTGAAGGTTATACAGGGGTGGGGAGAGAGCTAGAGTCCAGTGATTAGTAGATGAGTATTAACTTTGCATTTAAATTTCTGGAGGTTGTAGCCGTCAGGAAAGCAAGAATACGGGAGTGAGTTCCACAGGCGGGAAGTGCGAGAGAGGAAGCTGCAGGAGTAGAATTGTCGTCTGCATTTGGCTAACCTGACTGTGAATGGGTGGGACCCAGTTGCCAGTCTGGTTGAACGGGTAAACACCTGTTGAGGAGGCATCAGTGACTTAAGCTCATCCGAGCAGAAGCCATGAAAGTATTTATAGAAGAGACAGAGGGAGGCCACATTTCGACGATGGGAAAGTGGCTGCAGACGAGTCGCCAGACCAGTACCTATCACATTACAGACTCTCCTTTGGAGCTTGTCAAGAACACTGAGGAGAACGGCAGGGGCACCTGACCATAAATGGCAGCAGTAAGAAACAGGACAATATCACTAGAAACTAGGAAGAGAGTACTGGATTGCTACGTGCTTTCCGTCCTTCAATATGGCAGTGAATGCTGGACAATACCATCAAAGATGAAGTAAAAACAACTCAAATGTGGTTCTACAGAAGGTTGCTGCGATTATCATGGACCGAGCATGTAAGCAATGATGAGGTCTTGGAAATGATGCAAACAAAAAGGAAATTAATACTGAGCATCAGAAAGAGACAGCTGAAGTTCCTGGGACACGCAATGAGGAAGGAGGGCTTGGAGAATCTGATACTAACAAGCCAGATAGAGGGGAAAAAGACAGAGGAAAGCAATGGATAACATATTTGAAGGACCTAATCAGGTGGATGACGGAACGAGGATTGCATGGTGTTACAGGAGAAGGCGTGCTCAGAGCCACCAGGGATAGGGAAAAGTGGAAGGCCATGATCGCCTACGTCCTGAAAGAACAAGGCACATCGAAGAAGAAGAGCGTTTAGCATCATTTGTGTCTGTACGACCACGTTTAAAGTCTGCACACCACCTCTTAAGCTTATATGAATCTGAATAACATTTATCAAGTCATTGCTTTGCTTGAAAAGTATTTTTTTTCTGTCAGAAAACAATGCTTTCAGATTTTTCCATTGTTTTGAAAATTTGCAACAGTAGCTTCACTTAAATAATTGTAATTTGTAAACTAATAATCCGATGGGCTCAAATTTTGTCACATGCCATTTGAACGTTAGTACTTCATAAAAATCATATGGATTTTTCTTATCATCCATATGTTCACCCGGGACTTATTTTGTGATGTGCTATATATATATATATATATATATATATATATATATATATATATATATATATATATATATTATGTATTTGGGCAAAAATCTCCCTTTTATGCAGGTTTCATTAAAAATGTCAGATAAGTTATTATCATTAAGTTTTTATATGATGTTTCATATGTTTTTGTTTTTTTTTTAAATTTATAAGAATTATCCAAAGGTTTTATACTTTCGTACGCTTTCGGCTATACGTTTAGCTATTATCAAGAATTAATTTTGTTTTAATTGTAAATAACCCAGCTTCGTTTTTAATAAAACCTGCATATATATATATATATATATATATATATATATAAGTAAATTAACCTAGTGAGCCAACAAACCTACCAAAGTTTTACCTAAACCAATCTTCAGGACAGGTTGGAGCCAACCTTCCCTGAAGATCCGTTTAGATGAAACCTTGGTATATTTGTTGATTCACTTGATTAATTTACATATTCTGCTCTGCATACGTATTGAGCGCACTTTCGTTATTGATTACTCGTCTCGGGTTTTTTTCTTTGGGCTACGTACTGGCTCGGTCCAAATCGCTTTGGCTGATACTCATGTGCTTAGCTCTTTCTTTTTTACAACCATTTTTCCCTTCCGCGTATATACGCGGAGGGTTTTTCGAAGCGAGTATAGTGATAAATCTGCATATATATATATATATATATATATATATATATATATATGTTTGGGTGTAAGTAAGTATACATATGTGTATACACACCGATAAACACCAGTATATAAATAATATAGAATAGTACTGAATTTTATATATTAGAGCTAAAAATATATATTAATAAATATATATATTATCCTATGTTTAAAGCACGTCTCGCAGTTTCATGTTTTACTCATTTTAATTTTACTTTTCATGCGTCATGCATTTTACTTTTTATTTTTGGTCTAAAAATCTCATTCTATTGATGACGTTCTCAGTTTTGTGTTAAATTCAATTCGAAAAACGGCCAGTTAATAGTATGCACCTGATGAATGCGTAATGCATAACACTCCAAGTCGTGATTTAAACGTATATTGATTGTTTAATTACTTAGACCAGTACACATTTGTATTAAAAAGTGTCCAATACAATTATATTTTAGAACTTTTGAATATTCTTCATTTGTAAACGAGTTATTACGCGACTTAGGTTTATACCATGTGGTGTCTTCATGGTAAAAACCTACGTCGCGTAATAACTCATTTACAAATGAAGAATATATATATATATATATATATATATATATATAGTCACCCGCAGACAGATCTGTTTCGCTGTATCACAGTACGGTTAGACTCCGATTCCTACACAACCCAGGATCGAAACCCGACTGATTTGGCGTCAGGATATATATATATATATATATATATATATATATATATATATATATATATATATTAAATTACTTTAATCGAAAACAGAAAAGTAGGAAGGTAAATCCCAAGAACCTGATCCTAATTAATATTCATTTTTTTTTATATTAAAAAATGATACAGGAGGAGAGCTCAATGTAATTAAAAATACAGAGCCAGTAATAATAAATTTTCAAAATTCAAAAATGTTGTATGAACATTTCAACAGGAGATCTCTCTTAGGGATTTCATGTTGAAATGTTCATACAACATTTTGGAATTTTGAAACTTATATATATATATTGAATATATATATACTACCGGCCATAATTATTAGGCCACCCTTGTTTTATTTTTAAATACTGATGTATTTCATACTATTTTTAGTATTTATTGCCAAG
>JBBBDQ010001750.1:545000-565000 GCA_037127315.1 Ascarosepion bandense | reverse complement strand
AACAGCGAATCGCTTGTATAGTTCCTTATTACTGTCTGTGACTGGCATTCGTTGCAAGGCTGTCACTTGAATTACAATTTATTCTTTTTTCAGTTAACATGAACTTGTTCATTCCATATCCCTACGCTTACTGAAGAATTGAGCGCGTCAGTAGGCACTTCGGTCAATCATTCTTTTCAAACCAATTCGGATTTAGTAATCAAATTCACCAGATTAATTCATTTTTTATTTAACTCGTGAATACATGTATTTCTGGTCCTGGGTATGACGGTAAACTTCATTCGGCAGCAAGGCCACTGATTGGGAGGTTCTGAGCAGCATGGAATCCCCTCTTAATTGCTGTTGTTCTCAGATCCATCCTGACCCGGAGTGGTAGCACTTGTTAGGGTCCCAGCTATGGGCAAATAGTTAATCCTCTAAACTGGGGTCAAAACACCATGAAAGTATGAAAATACACTTTTATAGAAACATATACATAAAAGGATGTGCGTTGTGGTACAGTGGATATCGGCTCGGGACAAGAAACCGGGGAGCCGAGTTCGAATTTCAGCTGAATCCATTGTATTCACTTACGCGTAAATACCCTTGGGAAAGGTATTAATCCGTCTCTTCCTTCCAGTTATGGGTTAAATAGCAGGACAGATTGGGTTCTATAGCCTTGGTCGGCAACCAGTCTACCGAAGAAAGCAATGGCAACCTACTGCGGGATAATCTTCTGCCCAGTCAGTCATGTCTCTTTCGAGACATGATCGCCCAAGCGTGTATCACGTATGGCACTTAACTGACTGATGCATAAAAATCGACTTTTATGGAAAATATACATTTTAGAAGAAAAGAAATTATTACCAAAACAAATTTTTGAAGGAAAAAAAATTATTCTCAATAAAACATTTTTGAATACAAAACTATAAGACATTTTCAATTTTCTAGAATATAGAATAAAAACAAAATTTTCATTAAAATCTGACTAAATCAACCTTTTCACTATAACCGAACATTATAAAAAATGCCTTAAAACCCCACCTTTTTAGCATTAAATAACCCACAAAGGTTGATATGCCGTTAAAACTCAAACTCAAATATGTATTTCTGTCACAAGGAAGTGGGGATAAACCTGATTGACACTGTCTATTCTATTCCTTGCTGATCCAACTCATGACCCATTCATTTTAACAACTTGCTCAACCATCGCAAGAACGCATCCTTCTCCACCCAAGCCCAACATGTACCATAACACCACATTTTCGCATAGGACCTAATATAACCTTCATTCTAATAAAAGAAAACAAAGCTTGAGATAAAAACCCGAAGAGGTTTCTGTAGTGTAATTGATCCTGACCAGATATCCCGATTCCAATCAGTTTCCCACCGATGTGACATGGCTTCCCTCAGTCTTTTCTACAAATACATGGAAACTGCTGATGAGATTTGTCCCTGGTTTCTTGACTAAGTAAATTTAAGCGTGCAACTAGAGTGGCATCAAGTCCCACACCTTTCCTGCTGAAATAGCTGCCACATCTATACCAACAGTTTATTTTCTTGTACTTCCCGCCCGTTGAACTTCATTCCGTTTACTTGCTTCACTGATAACATCTTCTTCTTCTTCTATGTGTTTTGTCCTTTCATAACATAGGTGATCATGGCTTTCCACGTCTTCCTATCCTTGGTGGCTCTTAGCAAGCTTTCTCCTGTTAGACCATGCAACCCCCGTTCTGTCATCCACCTGCTCAGGCCCTTCAAATACGTTATCCGCTGCTTTCCCATGTCTTTTTTCCTCTATGTGGCCTGTTAGTATCAGGTTCTCCAAGCCCTCCTTCCTCATTGCATGTTCCAGTAACTTTCGCTGTCTCTTCCTGATGCTCAATATTTATTTCCTTTTCGTTTCCATCCTTTCCAAAACCTCATCATTGCTCACATGCTCGGTCCATGATATTCACATTATCCTTCTGTAGAACCACATTTCAGTCGCTTCAAGTTTTTTCTTCATCTTTGATGATATTGTCCAGCATTCACTGCCATATTGAAAAACGGATATCATATAGCAATCCAGTAATCTTTTCTTTGATTCTAGTGAAATCTTCTTATCTCTTAATACTCTACTCAGCTTCTGGAACACGTCCTTCGCCATGCCAATTCGCCTTTTGATCACTGTGTCACACTTTCCGTCTTCTGTTAGAACACTTCCCAAGTATTTAAATATTTGTACCTGCTTGATTTTAGTATCCCCACCTGTATTTGGCATTTTAGGCTGTTCTTTTTGCTGATGACCATGCTTTCGGTTTTCTTGCAGTTCATTTGTAGTCCTTTCTTGTCACTCTCTTTAACCTCTCTTGTGTAGGAGACCTCGTAGTTTATTTTCTGTGTCTGCTATCAGCACTGTATCATCTGCGTACTTTATGTTGTTCAAATTGTGGCCTCCAATGACAAATACTGGCATAACATTTAAGGTCCTCAGAATAGTCTCGCTGTACAAGTTGACGAGATTCACTGATTGCATTTAAATTTAAAGATTGCAGTTATGAGTGATAACTACGATCTTTGAATTTAAATGTAATATCAATCACCATCTTCTGTCATCTTTCCCTTCCTGTAAACCCAATACGTACTAACGAGAATCCCGCCATCTCTGAGGTGAAATGATTTCAAAAAAAAAAAAAGAAAAGAAAAAGAGGGAAATTATTACACTTTTTTTCAGCCAAATGAATAAATGTGTTTATGCGATTTGTTTTTTTTTTTGTTTGTTTGTTTTTTTCTAGATGTATTCAAATTTCTGGGCCATTTATTTGTGTTCGTATCCTGTACATTCTGATAAAAATATTAACACCGGTTCTTCAACAGGAAAAATCTTTTTAAAAAGTCAATAACGACATTCAGTTTCGATTCTTGTTGAATTTCAGAAGAATCAATTGAAATCGCCTTTACTGAAAATGAACAAGCAGAGATTTCAATTTTGATCAATAGAAACCTGTACAGAACAGGTAATTGTTGACTGCAAACAGGTGTGCCTTGGTGAAATATTAATGGAAAACTGACAGTAAGACAAAAAATATCTCGTATGTGGTCGTTTTCAAGATAAATTACTCGTATCTTGTCAAGGAAGCAATAATATGAATCGCTTGTAAAAAACAAAAAAGAAAAGCCAACTTTAATTTCCTATACTATTCCTGGTTTGCATATTGAAAAATAGAGTATCTTTTTGAGTGAAAATATTTTACAAGAATAACAAACCCATCAATCAGTCAGTCACTTAAGTACCATACGTAATACACACTCGAGCGATCATGTCTCTTTTGATCCATGACTAACAAAACAGAAGATTTTCCCGGAGTAGGTCGCTATTTCTGTCTACCTACTTGCCAACCAAGGCTATAGAATCCAATCTGTTCTGCTATTTAACCCATAGCTGGAGGGAGAAGAGATAGATTCACACCTTTTACAAGAGTATTTGCGCGTAAATGAAGGCAACTAATTCAACTGGAATTCGAACTCGGCCCTCTGAATTTCTATTCTGAGCCAGTATTAATTGCACTACAATGCGCATTCAATATTCTCTCGAAAGTCAATAAAACTGATAAGTTAATAATCAAAGTTTGCGTGATTTACATTGAGTACTAATATCCTTTTCATTTTTTTTTTTTTTTTTGCTTTTCCTTGTGACATCGTTACAGCTGTTGCATTTTTCGGCCTTCTTTAGGTGTCTTCAGATTAAATAAATTGGTTCTGATCGAAATTCGATCGATACCTGAATTAGGCCGAAAAAGTACAACGACCGGAAAGAACAACGGCTGAAACGTTATGATATTAACAACAAAGATATTGGCCTGAAAAAAAGGCAAAGCTTTGTCTCGGAACTTTAGGATACACGAGAACGAGATATCCCTAGAGATAGACTATGTGTTGTGGCGAAATCTTCGTCGATAATTTGTTGTGGCCTGTTTGTGTCAGCAAAAAAGACACAGAAACAAGAAGATAGGTTCAAACAGTGAATTAGAATAACAGAACTTATATACAAAGAAGAGTGTTAGAAGTCAGCAACATAGAAGGGTAAATCCTAACGGTATAGTTCATTTTAAGCCGAGACCGAAATCAGGTCTCGGTTTAAAATAAACAGTTTTTTGTCTTGCAGTGACGTCATTGGAGACAAAAATTCACAGACTGATTTAAAACGAAGAGGAAAAAATATCACACTAAAAATGGGTAATACTTGAATAAAACTGAAATTTTTAATTTGTTTTATCTAAATAATCACAATATAATTTTTTTAACCTTTAATGGGTGCATTTCGTATTAATAAAATAAAAGTTTTCCGATTATTACTATATAAATGTATTTACTTTTTTTTTTTCAAAATTCATAGTAGTGGTCCTCTAAATTTAGAATTATACATTTAGTAGTCCATGAAGGTCAAAAGGTTGGCGACTGCTGGTACAGGTGACACGTATGTCTTCACTTGTCAAGTCCGTGTAAATGGCGAGGATAATCCAACAAGATCTATGTAATATAAAACATTAGGTGTTATATTGTTGTGACGAAGTCTTGGTCGCCAAGTTGTTGTGGCCTGTTTGTTCCAGAAAAGAAAAGACACGGAAACAAGAAAATAGGTTCAAACAGTGAATTAGAATAACAGAATTTATATACAAAGAAGAGTGTTAGAAGTCAGCAAAATAGAAGGATAAGTCCGAACAGTATAGCTTATTCTAAGCCGTGACCTGATTCAGCAATGAATTTTGTTCTTTCGGTGACTGGCGTGTGTATACACCGCTTGTATATAAGACAATAAAATTTCCCTTCTATGTGTCCATGCGCCAATGGGTTAGTGGGTAGCGACTCCGACTGACAACAAATCGGTCGAGTTTTTGATACGGGCAAGTGGATGTCTAGCTGTGATACAGTGAAATAGGCTTGTATATGGGTGAAAAACACACACGCACACATGCATATGTGTGTGTGTGTGTGTCACCCACATACACGTCAATATATATATATATATATATATATATATATATATATATATATATATGAATGTATATATTTGTATGACTAATATAGTATGCTCTCATTACGATTGAGCTCTCTAGAGAGGAAAAATTTTAAAATAGTGAGCATTTCAGTGATTTAGTTCTTTCGGTGACTGGCGTGTGTATACACCGCTTGTATATAAGACGCTAAAATTTCCCTTCCATGCACCTATGGTTTAGGGGGTAGCGACTCCGACTGACAACAAATCGGTCGAGTTTTTGATCCCGGCAAGAAGCAAGTAGATGACTAGCTGTGATACAGTGAAATAGGCTTGTATGTATGTGTGTGTGTGTGTTTATGTATCGGAGATCAAGTCAAAGTTTCGTGATATCTTACTCTTTAGGAACCAGTACTAAATAATTTTATTTTTTCTGTAAAAATAAGAAGTGATCGATTCCCAAATTAAGATAATGAATAAACTGATAGATAGTTATTAAAACACCAGACAGAAACTAGGAACATTATCAGTTAATCGAACTCTTGCCGCATGTTTGCTCTTTAACAGTGCCTGCCTTGTTATGTCATTTCTATAATAATTATGTAGTCGAGGAGTGAAGAATATATATATATATATATATATATACATATTTATATATATATATATATATATATATATATGTTATGATGTCAAGTCCGTGAATGGCGAGAATAATTCAACAAGGTCTATGTAATATAAAACATTAAGTGTTATATTGTTGTGGCGAAATCTTCGTCGCCAAGTTGTTATGGCCTGTTTCTGCCAGGAAAGAATGACACGGAAACAAGAAGATAGGTTCAAACAGTGAATTAGAATAACAGAACTTATACGAGTGTTAGTAGTCAGCAAAATAGAAGTGTAAGTCTGAACGGTATAGTTACGCTGCGTCTTGACTGTCTCTAGACTGTCACTCAGCTGCGTCCCCGGAAGTTACGCAGGTTATTATTTATTGACGGAGGAAGAGTCCATTGCTATAGCCAGAGCAACATAACAATATAGAACGAGAAAAATTTAACACGTAGATTAAAGTGTTCAGCTCGAAATCTCATGAAATTTCCGGATTGGCAAACACCTGAAGAATGCAGTAAGTAACAGCAGTCGAAACATTGTGATGACAACTATGAAGGTGAGTCTCTAAATGTAAATAATGATAATCCCTCCTCTCAGAAATTACGATGGAAAAGTTAGAACGATTTTTATGTATTTAAAAATTGCACTGCAACGAAATAAAAATACGAGCAGAATAATAATCTCCGTTTTGTGACTCTCCACCGCTTCCTGCAGGTTTGTTTTATCACTCTTTCTCCCTGTTTGGTCATCCATTTCTAAAAACATTATTTAGGCTACACGCTACTTCCATTTTCACTCTATATGATATCCGCAACGTTCGTGCATAAAAACCACATAATTGTCGCTTCAAGTCTCTTCTTTACATTTGTATTCACCCGACCTCCCTACTAAGTCAGGATATGAGATAAGGTCATTTTTTTATGTGGGGCTTTTTTGTAGTGAATCTTTGTCGCCAAGTTTTTGTGGCCTGTTAGGGTCAGGAAGAAAGACACGAAAACAAAAAAGCAGGTTCAAACAGTGTATTAGAATAACAGAACATATATACAAAGAAGAGTGTTTTGTAATCAGCAAATAGAAGTGTACGTCCGAAATTTATAGTTACGCTTCCTCAAGACTGTCTCTTAACTGTCTGACAGCTGCATCTACGGAAGTCACCCTAGTTAATATTTATTGACGGGGGATAAGTCCATTCCTATAGACAGGGCACCATAACAGGTTTTCATACGCAAACATATGAACCAAGGATAAAAATTTCCCAATCCTGTCACGTTGGTGTTGATATTATACCGACTCTGACCTTTTAGTGCCATAAAGAAATTACTACCAAAGAGCTGAAATCCCCAGGCCCGGGTGACTTTTACCATCTAAAATGAATAGAAAACGTGTACTGCATTATGAACTTAGCCAGAAGGAATTCTTTCTTCTTCTATGTGCCATGTCCTTTCAGGACGTAGGCGATTATGGCTTTCCACATCTCCCTATCCCTGGTGGCTCTGATCAGGCTTTCTCCTGTTGCACCATGTAACCCTCGTTCCGTCATCCACCTGATCAGGTCCTTCAAATATGTTATCCGCTGCTTTCCCCTGTATCTCTCTATCTGGCCTGTTAGTAACAGGTTCTCCAAGCCCTTCTTCCTCATTGCATGTCCCAGGAACTTTAGTTGTCTCTTCCTGATGCTCAGTTTTAATTTTTTTTTCGTCTCCATCCTTTCCAAAACCTCGTCATTGCTCGGTCCATGATATCCGCAGCATCCTTCTGTAGAAGCACACCTCAGCTGCTTCAAGCTTTTTCTTCATCTTCAAAGATATTGTCCAATATTCACTATCATATTGAAGAACCAACATCACATAGCAATCCAGTACTCTCTTCTTTGTTTCTAGTGAAATTGTCCTGTTTCTTTATACTTTACTCAACTTCTGGAATGCTTCTTTCGCCATGCCAATTCGCCTTCGAATCTCTATGTCGCACATTCCGTCTTCTGTTAGAAAACTTCCTACGTATTTAAATTTCTGTACCTGCTTGATTTTAGAGTCCCTCACCTATTTCCCCACTGAAAATATGTCACAAGATCCTTTTTTTTTTCTGCATACATATTTGTGTTTATCGGCACTTCACATAATAGTTGGGTGCAGATACACATGAATATGCATGCAGGTCAATGTGTATCGGATGAATATGCATGTGGATCAAGGACCCAGTCATCGGAACCGCTGTCAGCCTGGCTTCAACATTACATCAGTCTTACTATTGCAATGAGAAAGGTGCTTCCTCAGGGTTAAAATTCCCGGTGTCGAGCGCCTTCTACCATTTCAAATGAGGAGAAAACAGATCCTACATCTTGATATTAACCAAAACACCAGGAAGCTCTATCTCTTCTTTATGTTTGGGGAAATTGTTGAAGATTTCTTGGCATATAGAATTGAATATATTATTATTCTCTAGGGTGTCTAGACTCTTAGAATTTCAGCGGGGTATTTCTCCCCTTTCCATATTTTATTCTATTTTATTTTATGTATTTTATTTATTAACCAAAACATTAGCAAGAGCTATCTATTCTTTATCTTTGGGGAAATTGATGAAGATTTCTTGGCATATAGAATTTTATATATTATTTTCCTCTAGGGTGTCTAGACTCTTCGAATTTAATGCAGTACTTCTTCCCTTTCCATATTTATTTATTTGTTTGTTTATTACTTTTACATTTCTACAAAATTAAAAAGCTAAATTCCTAATCTTTTTAAGTGCATCGTAAATATTCCCGGTCAGTAGGAAGATTTCGTTGTCGATCAGTGCACCAAGAAACCAACAAATGCAAATTACAGATCCCTGAGGCAACGTTCACAAACTTAATCCGTCAAATAATAAAATCAGCTATAAATACTGTAGTAATGTTCTAAAATGTTTTATAAAAAAACAGCTTTTTCATGTTTTAAAATGTGCATGACCATGACATTACAACGTAGACCAATTTCATAGTGGATAATTTTCACGTTCTAATCAGCGCTAAGCAATACTGTCAACTGTTACTTTTGAAGCAAAAAGAAAAATGTGCAGTAATTTTTAGCAACACAGTTTTGCGGTTATTTTTTGTTACCACAACTTATACTGGAAGGAGAATGAAAGTACTCGTGAACATCAAGAAAGGGATAATAAAATCAACTGCAAAAGTTACAGTACATTTTTACATCTCTCTATTATAATACACGAAAGATTATCCGTGAGTACGAACGGATTTTATTAAACAATAAGCAGACATAATATTTGCAATTTATTTGGTCTGAAATGCCTAAAAGATAATTTGCTGCCTAAATACACAAATTTTAAATATATATATAGTTGTTCTGACCGTTTATTTAGCGGCATATCAACAACTTTATGAGTTATTAAGTACTGCAATCTATTTTGAACGCAATTTTGTTTTTGAAACAATGTTTCTTAGTGATAAAATTCTTACTACTTGACCCATAGATTGAGACAACATCAGGCCTTTTCCAAGGGTATTTGCGCGTAAGTGAATATAATGAACCCAACTGGAATTGGAACGCGGCTCTCCGATTAACAATTCCGAGCCATTAACTTTATACAACCTGTACATCCAAGCTTACAGCCCGTGGTATCTCCAAACATAGTACTCTCATCTAACTGCTCAACAGGCTCGACATTGTTTAACTTCGGTGATCTTACAGGAACCAGTTTCAACATGATATGAGTGTCAGCCTTACAACATGCATATAAAAACTTACAGCACCTGCTATTCCCAAGCGGTCACCTATCTAGGTACTGACTGTGCTCAACGTTGCTTAACTTTGGTGATCGTACGGGGACTGGTATTTCCAAGTGATGTGGCCATAAACCATTTCCGCTTGCACATCGAAGCTTACAGCACCTAGATTCCCCAAGTGTTCACCCATCTGGGTAGTGACCGGGCTCGATATTGCTAAACTTCGATGATCATAAGGGAAATGGTGTTTCAATATGATCTGTATGTAAACAATTTCTACCTGCACATCCAAACTTACTGCACCTGATATTCCTAAGTGGTCAACCATCTAGGTATTAACTAGGCTCGACATTGCTTAACTTCAGTGATCATTCAGGAACATGTGTTTTAACATAATATGACTGTAAGCCTTACTATCTGCATATAGAACCTTAAAGCCCATACTATTCACAAGTGGTCACTTATCTAGATACTGACTGGGCTCGACGTTGCTTAACTTCGGGGATCGTAAGGGGTCTGGTGTTTCAAAGCGATGTGGCCATAAGCCATTTCTACTCGCACATCCAAGCTTACAGCAACTGTTATTCCCTAGCGATTACCCATCTAGGTACTGACCTGGTCCGACTCGTACGTCGCACCAGGTCAGTCGGCCAGGTCTTGTACGATTACCAGGTACGAGAGCAGATGGTGCAAAGTGAAGTGGTCGTAAGCCTGTGCCTATATCTATATCTGTTAAAACAAAGGTTAGAAGACAAAATTAGATAGCGAGAAAAGACATAGAAATAATCCGAAAAATTCAAATAGAAAAGGGAAATCAAACTTGAGGTTCTACAGAAGGATACTGAGTATACCATGGACCAAACATGTGAGCAACAACGAGGTTTTAGAGAGAATGAAAACAAAAAGGAAACTTACACTTAACATCCGGATGAAGCTGTTGAATTTTTTCAGGCACGTAATGAGGAAGGAGTGCTCGGAAAACCTGATACTCAGGAGACAGACTGAGAGAAAGAGATACAGAGAAAAGCAGCGCGTAACGTTCTTGATGAGCTTTAAAAAATGAATGGTAGAACATGGTTTGGGAAGAAATAACAGAAAATCAAAACTTATGAAGGGCTACACGGAACAGAAAGATGCGGAAGGCTATGCTTGCCGACGTTTATAAAAAGAACAGTTTTTTTCATGTTTTCATACGTGCATGACCATGACATTACAACATCGAACAATTTCATAGTGGATAATTTTCACGCTCTATTGAGCGCTAAGCATAACTGCCGACCGTTACTTTTGAAGCAAAAAGAAAACCTTGCAGTAATTTTTAGCAACACATTTTGCAGTTATTTTTTGTTAGCACAACTTATACTGGAAGGAGAATGAAAATGCTCGTAAACATAAAGAAATGGATAATAAAATCAACTGTAAAAGTTACAACACGTTTTTTTTTTTTACAACTCTCAATTATAATACACGAAAGATTATCCGTGAGTACAAACTGATTTTATTAACAACAAGCAGACGTAATATTTGCAATTTATTTAGTCTGAAATGCCTAAAAGAGAATTTGCTGCCTAAATACACAAATTTTATATATATATATATATATATATATATATATATATATATATATATATATATATGTATGTAGTTGTTCTGGTCGTTTGTTCAGCGGCATATCAACAACTCTGTGAGTTATTTAGTGCCGCAATCTAAAAGAAGAATTTAATGCACCGCCTAGATAATTTCTCTACTTCCTTGGTTTTGACATTTCACATTTGTAGCCCGCATCATTGCCTGTCCCCGTTTCCTTTTAATCCCGTGTTTCCTGCAGTTTTCGTTTCGTCTCTTCCAAGTCATCTGCGTGTCTTAAAACGAATTAAGTAAAGAAGCAAGTTATTTGGAGAACATATGCAATCCGATAGTATAGGAGTCTGGGAATTTTTCCTCATCTACGGTTGATGATATATATGACATATCACGGATCTGCCAATTTGATTTTTTTTTTTACCTTATTAAATTCTAAATCGTGTCTTTTGTTCAGAATTATTGCACCTTATCCAAGGCAAATTTAACGCAGAAAGGATTCAACTTAGATAAACACATCCACGAAAACATACAAAAACGCACAGAAAAATATGTTTTAATAAATATTTTTTCAAATTCGTAAAAACTTGTTTAGTATCTCCCTAAGATGGTAGTAGCTACACGAAAAATAATATACATATATATATATATATGTGTGTGTGTGTGTGTGTGTGTGTGTGTGTGTGTGTGTGTGTGTGTGAAGATTGTTACTTAAGTGAGCAGAACCATGCCGATTTCTAAGTTTCGTGAAGGCACCATTATGATGTCTTCACTCCTTATGGCTTTTTTCCAGTTTGCTGCTTTAATCTTATTTATATGGATTTCGGTTTAATTTAGAATTTTTGTATGAGAGTGGTTCTAAAGATGGTTAATTGTTGACTTTAACACAACAAAAGCTTCCAAAAGAAATTAATGAGAGAAAAAAAGGTCTTCAGAGCATTTGCCATAAAAATATTTGTAAAAGAGACAGAAGGAGTCACGTCACGGTAATGAGAAAGAGACTGAAGTCGAGATGCCAAGTTAGAGCCAATTAAATTGCAGATCTTTCTTTGGATTTTGTCGAGAACCTCAAGGTGAATAGCATGAGCACCCGACAAAATATGGCAACGTTATACAATGCACGGACAAATAGAAGACTTATAACTGCGTAATATAGATTCTAACGAGAAAAACTTTCTGTTCGACACAAAAACCCAACCTTCCTAAGAGTAGATGCAACTATAGATTCAATATATTCGTTCCACATTGTGTCGGTTGAATATCTAAACTTATTTATAAATGGAACTTTGTCTCTGTGTGTATGTGTGCGTGTGTGTGTGTGTCTGTGTGTGTCTGTGTATCCGTTACCTATAGACTCCGAAACGGCTGAACCGATTTTCTTGAAAATTTACACAGCTGCACTATAAGCGTCTGCGAGTGTTCTTAGCTAGGTTTTGTGTCGAGGTACCCCCGATAAATATCGAAAATCTATAATCAAAAAAATCGGGTTATAGAAGGAGTGGTCCGATTTTAATCAAATTTGATACACTCATAGACAAAGACATAGGAAACGATATTCAGAAGTTTCAAGGTTGCAGTTTTTACAATAGTTCAGAAAATCGAAAATATATATATATATATATATATATATATATATATATATACATAAAAGGCAAGATGTTTGTGTGCGTGTCTGTTTAGCTGTCTATATGTCCCTTATACAAATCCACAATTTTTATCCGATTCTCACCAAACTTAACACAAATATTCTTGAGACCGAGTCTGAGCTCCAGGACCATGGATTAGTTTTAAAGCTTTCATTACACCCGAGCAAAGCCGGGCTATACTACTAGTATATATATATATATATATATATATATATATATATAAACTTATTTATAAATGAAACTTTGTCTGTGTGTATGTGTACATGTGTGTGTGTACCCGTTACCTATAAACGCCGAAACGGCCGAACGGATTTTCTTGAAAATTTACACAGTTGTACTATAAGCGTATGCGAGTGTTCTTAGCTAGGTTTGGTGTCGAGGTACCCCCGATAAATATCGAAAATCGATCATCGAAAAGATCCTGTTATAGAAGGAGTGGTCCGATATTAATCAAATTTGATACACTCATAGACAAAGACATAAGGAAAGATATTCAGAAGTTTCAAGGTTGCAGTTCTTACAATAGTACAGAAAATCGATAATATATATATATATATATATATATATATAAGGCAAGATGTTTGTGTGTGTGTCTGTTTATCTGCCTGTATGTCTGTATTTTTCAGCCTTTTTATCTTAGTTTTTGCTTCGAGTTTGGCTCTAAGTAGGTATAATTGTAGTTCTTAGTCTCAGCCTTGATACCGTTTACTCAGAAGACTTATTTAGTTTTCAAAATTCAGTTTACGACGAAAAAAACTTATTTGATATCGATACCAGGAAATCAAAATTTGTACTTACATCCATTGATTTTTCTTTCAGTCTACGGTTTCGCTTTAACTGGAAACAACTATTGCTTTTTAGTCTTTCGTGCCAACGTCCAAAGAGTCTGAGCTCCCGGACCATGGATTACTTCAAAAGCTTTCATTACACCCGAGCACCGAGTATAGTCTAATTTTCTTATTACAATGATTTATAAAAGCATTATGTCACTACACAAAAATTTTCATGTTTCAGAACACTATTGTTCTTCTTCGGGTGATATTTTAAAAATAAATTGTGAAAAGGATTTATTATTAAAATATAAGATGAATTCATCGTTATTAAGAAAACTAAGGAGGGGTGGTTGAAGGAAGTTAAATATTATGATTGTAGGTGTCTCAATATTGCTCAATCAAAAGTGAGAATTTGGTTGAACATTTGGGTTGCGAGGAGAACAATCTCGCTTAATGTCAAAACAAGACACCTTTCATTTTGTCCGGGTGAGATACATACTAGGTACATATATTATTTAAATGAGTAGACAATAATTTTTTAACAGTAGGCTGGTTTTTAGGTTTTTTAATCTGTTAAAGAAGCTGGTTTGTTTAGGTTAAAATTAAAATTAAGTATGTATGGTATACTAAGGTATATTGGAGTTATGAAAAACAAGTAAGTATTGTGCGGGTCATTTATTTTTGAGAAATTAATTTTTAAGTAATATTTGAGCATAAGTTATAAATGAACATTATAATTAATTAAATTTTAAAGAGAAATATTTGCGGTGTTTACATAATACTGTCATATATATATATATATATATATATATATATGTTCTAAACGTATATTGTTAAATATAAGAGACAATGGATGTCTATTATGTTTAATCATGAGCCGTTCTAAACATCGTATTTTGGCTTTAATTTCAGGTTGAAAATAAAGACAAAAATTCTCCAAAATTTAGATACTTTTTATTATGTTGGTTCTAAGTTTTCGACTTGCATGAGCCATCTTCATAGAGGTTACAAGGCTGTTAACAAAAACATCCACCATCAAAGATGATTGTTATCTTGTAGTGACATAAAACTTTGCTAAGCAACTATAACAGTTACCAAATAGCAAACGCAGTTCGTAAATTTATATATATGCATGTATGTATGTATGTATGTATGTATGTATGTATGTATGTATGTAATTTAAATAGGATCATTTTATTATAAAGATAGATACAAAAGTATTTCGCTTAAAACGGGGGGGGTGATTTTCGGCGCCTTACGGCCGACACTTCGTCAGAATAAAAATCGTCGGCAAAGTTAAAACGGAGAAGTTGCTAAGAAAATTTTTTAACAACGACTGAAGTTAAAAAAAAAATTGTATATTATCTATGTTGGGCGGTAGTCTCCCCGAAAAGCTCCAATTTAAACCTCAACTCCCTCTGTCTACACGGGACAGGACGTAGTAAATTTACGGTAAGAGACCCCAAGATGTCCAAATGGAACTTGCCCTGCACATAACGGAGAAGAAATCAGGAGAATAATGCGTCCTGCATTCTACAGAATTTAATAGGTGTTCACTGATCGCTGACTCATGAGTTTGCGACTGCCCGGATGTAATTGGCTCATGTCCGCGGACTGTACCCGGCACGTGCTGAGCAATCCTCACTTCCAATATATATATATATATATATATATATATATATATATATATATATATATATATATATGAAATGAATTGTTCGAACATTATTTTTGATCGATACTCATATTTAAGTAGATATTCTGTTTTTAATTAAACAGTATTATATATTTATATCTACTGGCCTGATTATTTACGATAAATTTTTATTACGAAAATGTGTGTCATTCGGCAGGATTTTCGTAATAAAAATTTATCGTAAATAATCAGGCAAGTAGATATAAATATATAATACTGTTTAATTAAAAACATAATATCTGCTTAAATATGAGTTTCTAAAATGAAGAAAAAATTACTCTTGGACCAAAAGAAATTATTTACCTGATTTCCCCAGTAAGACAGGATACGAGACAAGGTTATCTTTATGTGGGGTACCCATAACACACACACACAAACACAAACACAAACACATATATATCGGAGATTCTACCACCAGGCTATCGGCGCGCGGTGGTAGAGTGAAGCCTTTGGCATGTTATATACACAATGTAAGCACACGCCAGTCCTGTTGTATTTATTTTGTTTCCAATTTGACAACGAAATTCTCCCAGAGATTGAAAATTTCCCTGAAACAAAATACCATAAGTAAATTAGATTACTTGTGAGGAATATTGGATAGTAATCGGATATAACAATATTGATTGAGAGCATAGACGCATCATTGCTTGAAGCCTTCAATAAATCATTTAATCTTGAACTTTCATTTAATTATATCGATCTATTGCCAACAATATCAGTTATTTGTTTATCCTGTTTATTTTCATTGGAGGACGAATCTTCCGTGAGAATTCATGGATAGGTCAAAGGTATTCACCTGTATTTCTGTGATCTACCTGCGCCGGTGTGCGTTGTGGGGCAGTGGATATCGAGTCGTAACGACAGATCGGGGAGCAGAGTTCGAATTCCAGTTGAATTCCTTGCATTCGCTTACGCACAGATACCCTTGGGAAAGATATTAATCCGTTTATTCCTTCTAGTTATGGATTAAGGATGTGCGTTGTGGTCCAGTGGATATCGACTCGGAATGAGAATTCGGAGAGCCGAGTTCGAATTCCAGTTGAATTCGTTGCAATTATATACGCGCAAATACCCTTGGGAAAGGTATTAAACCGTCTCTTCCCTCCAGCTGTGGGTCAAATAACAGGACAGATGCATGATTGACCTTGGTTGGCAACCAGTCTGCCGCAGAAAGCAATGGCAACCTACTGCGGGATAATCTTCTGCCCAGTCAGTCATGTCTCTTTCAAGACATCATCGCCAAGCGTGTTTCACGTATGGCACTTAACTGACTGAATATGACAGATTGGGTTCTATAGCCTTGGCTGGCAGCCACTCTACCTCAGAGAGCACTGGCAACCTTCTGCGGGATAATCTTCAGCCTAGTCAATCATGCCTCTTTTGAGACATGATCGCCCAAAGTGTGTATAACGTATAACGTATAACTGACTGACTGACCTGCGCTATTGTAATGTAGTAGCGGTGCTGATTATATGGTTAATGTGAGAAGTAAATCTTCAAATACCTTTAGAAACGGTATTAATCTGTTTCTTTTCCCTCCTAATATGAGTTAAATAGCAAGACGTATTGAGTTCTATATCCTTGGTTGGCAACCAGTCTACCGCAGAAAGTAATGCAGGAAAATCTGCCCAGTCATGTTACTTTCGTGATATGATCGCCCAAGAGTCACGTCTGGCACTGATTTGACTGACTGATTCAGTCAGTTACACTAAGCCAGTTTGTGGAATGCAATGTAGTAATATTTTTCAATATTACTACATTTGCTAGCAATATTTTTCAAGACCAATGTAAGGTCCACGTATTGCCTCTAGTGCAGTACGTGGACCCTACATTTCAACTTGCGGTGTGTGTGAGACTGCTTAAAATATAATTATATATCCATATATCCAGGATTCTCGTGTGCATCCATGCAATTCTTGGCGCAGGAGTGAGATCATGTACATCTGGATTTGGTGGCTGCGACTAACGACAGGTTAACTCTCAGGTGCAGCTTGCTTCCTTCACGGATAGTGTAAAACCTGTTCCAGAGATCATACAAGATAAAGGTTTTGAGTTAAGGATAAATATTGCATCTGATTTTTATATTCTTCCGTATGGATTACTTACTTCTGCCTAGAATCAAAGTATAGTATCCGCCTTCGGGTAAGCAAATTGCATTTTATATTCTAATCTTTGTGGGTGCCTGGTCCCAGGAATTCCAAACCTGCGGAAGCACCTATGTCATTGTACCAAAATGGGAGTGTTCGTGGAATATCGACGGCAGCGCAGCGTTGGTTGCTGGGATTGGTCAGCCTACATGTACTCGCTTGGGCTCCCCACTTTAAACCAGCTGTGAGCCGTATTCCATTTCTGTGAGGTGGGGGTCGAGCAAATAGAAAGTGTTTTATGTGCAATCTGTCATCTCTTGGCGTTGTTTTTCTCTTCCGAGTGAATATTTCTTTATGTTTTGGACTGATGGATCTAGTTTGTTTCTTTAACTTGATGATGCACTGACAGTTGAAAGACTGACACCAACAGTATCCGCAATCTCTCTGCAAGGCCTGCCAGTGTGTTCGTGCAGCTTTACAGTTTTCGTACATTTATTTGGAGTAAAGCCCATCACAGACAATGGCCGTAGTATAACTAATCGACAGTCGAGACAATAGTGTCTATGCTTGATAAAAGTCTGATGGAATCACGAACGTAACAATATATTTCAAACCCAAACAAATTTCATCATACACCCGGAAAATAAATTCATATTACTGCACGCTACTGCAAATCACCTAAGTTGAGGATGAAATTAAAATCAATTACACCCTGTCACTCCAGCTGGTCTAAAACTGATTGTATGGTGAAAAAAAGAAAACTAAAGCAGTTGTTTCAATTAATTTGCACAAGAGTGTATGTTAGTTGTAATAGTAATAATAATGAAATTATTAATTAGTTGAATTTAAACTTTAAATCGGCGGCTAACATTTTGCCACATGCTGTATAACATAAGGTTAACTCGTTTTTAGTAAAAGGAAAACACTATGTATATACTAAAAAGTATTTGGCTTAAGGTAGTCAATCAGTTAGTTACCATATGTGATATACACTTGAGTGATCATGTCTTTTTTAATCTATTTCTTTCTGTGAGGGACTTGTTGCCAACCAAGGCTATAGAACCCAATCTGCCCAACTATTCAACCCATAGCCGAAGAGAGAAAACATGGATTAATACCTTTCCCTATAGTATTTGTGCGTAAGTGAATGCAACGAATTCAATTAGAATTCTAACTCGTCTCTACGATTTCTTATTCTAGGCAATTTTTTCTTTATGTTTTGGACTGATGGATCCAGTTTGTTTCTTTAACTTGATGATGCACTGACAGTTGAAAGACGGACACCAACAGTATCCGCAATCTCTCTGCAAGACCTGCCAGTGTGTTCGCGCAGCGTTACAATTTTCGTACGTTTATTTGGAGTAAAGCCCATCACAGACAATGGCCGTAGGATAACTAATCAACAGTCGAGACAATAGTGTCTGTACGTGATAAAAGTCTGATGCAATCACGAATGTAGCAATATTTTTCAAGGCCAAACAAATTTAATCAACACCCGGAAAATAGATTGATATTACTGCACACCACTGCAAATGGCCTACTTTGAGGAAAAAATTGAAAACAAAGAATATCCATGGGGTGTTATCACGTTGAAACACCTGTTCTTATCCGATAAGTGAAGTTAAGTAACGTCGAGTCTAGTTAGTACTTAGATGGGTGAGCTCTTGAGAATATCTAGTGCTAAAAGATGGATGTCCTGGTGGTGTAATGAATAAACGCCACTGAATTGGAATTCAGATAGCTAAGTCTTAATTCCAGTCGGGTTCGTTATACTCACTTGTGCAAAATATTCATGGGAAACGTAGGAATACACCTCTTCTCTCCAGAGCTACATTTTCTGGTTTTCAGTCAGTCAGTTAAGTGCCATACGTGATACACGCTTGGGCGATCATGTCTCAAAAGAGACATGACTGACTAGGCAGAAGATTATCCCACAGTAGGTTGCCATTGCATTCTGCGGTAAACTGGTTGCCAGCCGAGGCTATAGAACCTAATCTGTCCTATTATTTAACCCATAACTGGAGGAAAGAGACGGATTAATACCTTTCCCAAGGGTATTTGTGCGTAAGTGAATGCAAGGGATTCAACTGGAAGTCGAACTCGGCTCCCCGATTTGTCGTTCCGAGTTGATATCCATTGCACCACAACGCACATTAGATATTAGATAACCAGAAAAAGGTTAGTAAACCGTAAAAAAACGAATGAAAGATATTATTAGATAAAGTTTGTTTGCTCATGATGGCCATTCTTCTAAAAGCTATGCAAAGAATTCAAAACAGGAAACTTTCCTAAGAAACAAAGAAAAACGTATTGAATTATTATGTTATTATGTAAAATAATATACGACAGTGAGTGCTAGACTATACGACAGTGAATGCTAAACAATTTTCGAACTTTTGATTTGTCCGTGAAGTGAACCATCAGACTGAACAATATCTACACAGATTATAAAAAGACTTGAGGCAGTAGAAATGTGGTTCTACAGGGGGATGTCGAGGATACCATAGACCAAACATGTTAGCAACGACTAAGTTTTAGAGAAAATGGAAATAAAAAGGACGCCCATGCTTAACATCAGAAAGAGAGAGTTGACATATCCAATGAGGAAAGACGGCTTAGAAAAACTGACACTCGCTGAACAGATTGGAGGGAAAAGGGACGGGATAGTGAAGAAGAACGCATAGCCTACTGAGCAAACTTGAGCAAATAGGTGGAACTAAGTTTAGGAGTGACAACGAAAAGACAACATTTATTAAGAGGACAGGAAATTGTGGAGAACCATGATCGCCAACAATTAACGAAACAAAAATGAAAAATAAAGAATTTTACGACGAAATTCTCATATTCTAGTCGAAGGAATTTTTTCGAAAACAAAATAACACACGTAAATTACCGACAAAGATTTTATAAAACCCTGATATAACCATATA
>JBBBDQ010001750.1:417500-540000 GCA_037127315.1 Ascarosepion bandense | reverse complement strand
TTTTGCTGACTGGGAATAGTAAATTTTATCATTGAACTTTCAATCAAACTAAAAAAAAAAAAACTTTTTTTCATTTTTAAAAACTCAGTTTAAAAGTAACTATGCAGTTTTTTCACGATTTAGTGGAGGTACACAATATATATTGACTATGATCTGGCAAAACCAATCTCATTAAACCCCACCCATTGACAAACACGCAAAATAGACACTTTTGTGCCATAACTTTTTCAATTTCAAAAAACATCAGCGGGATGGGTTCACAGAATCAGACAAAAATCTACATGTATCCGGAACTAATTTCGATAAATCTTTAGCATGATGATTATCGATAATTACACTAATTAGGTTTCTCAGCGCCGAGTATTGCGCAATGTTGCTTAAAACCTTTTTATTGCCCGTGCAATCAGTTTACTTAATAGTAAACTTTAAAAAAATAACCGAAGGCAAATGGGATTGATATGGAGTTACATCAACGAATATCGATCGGCTTTTCAAAACCTTATTCCTCACTTTGCTCCCAGAAAATAATATAACTTTTTTTCTGTTTTATGAATGAGTGGTAAAAAAATGTATTTCTTAAGATGAGCGAAAATGAAGGATAATTGTCGCTAAATTCAGAAGAGATGACATCTTCGCTTTAAAGAAATCTGATAGTAGTTTTTTCACTGTCGTCGGTTGGATAGAAAAAAACTGCAAAAATATCCTTGGGAAAGGATTAATCAGTTTCTTCTCTCCCCAACTATAGGTTGAATAGCAGGACAGATTGGGTTCTATAGCCTTGATAGGCAATCAGTATACTTCTGAAGAAAATGGCAAACTACTGCAAGAAAATCTTCTACCTATTCAGTCTTCACTCACAAGAGACATGATCGCCCAAGCATGTATCACGTACGGCACTTACCAGACTGACTTACATGATGTATAAATCTCAGATTGGCTTCTATAGCCGTGTATGGCAATCAATCTATCGTAGAAAGAAATGGCAACCTACTGCGGGAAAATCTTCTGCCTAGTCACTTGTTGATTGAAAAAGGCATGATTGCCCATGCGTGTATCACGTGTGACACTTAACTGACTGGCTGACAGTTTTCATGTTTGAATTTCAGATTGGGTTCTTGTTATGGGAAAACACACCTATTCCTCAGATAATGGACTCTCCCTCCTATATTAATAAGCGTTAAAAGGAAGTTCTTGGAAAGTTCATAGGAGTTCTTTAGAGTTCTATTGGAGTTCAGTAGAACTACTAGAGAGTTGATATTAGTCGGCAGTTAGCCGAATACTAAGGAGTCAGCTTTCAGTGGAAGATTACCAAGTTCCTATCATTTTGGATACGTTAAGTCGATTACCAACCGACATAGCATGATTATAACCTTCAGTGCGAAAGCTACTCCACAACAGTTCTATAGCCTTGATTGGCAATCAGTCTAGTGCAGAAAGAAATGGCAACCTACTTCTTCCCAGACAGTCACGTCTGAAAAGAGACAGGATCGCCCAAATGGCTATCATGTATTGCACTTAACCAACTGACTATTCTAAGGAATCTTTTACAGCGAGCAACTGATTTTTCCGAATGGTACGTTAAAATAAAAAATGTTTTTTTTTTTTTGCTAAGCAGAGATATCAATTGGTGTTTTGGTGCTTCTCAATACTTATTTTCAAATTGTATATACCATCGAGGAAACGATAACTTGAAGAAATATTTCGACATTAAATAACTAAACGAGATGTTATAACATCAACAGAACTAATTCAGTGTATTAAAAGTGTTATCGAGGCTATTCTGGTTGACTATCAGATACGCGGATGACACGGTGCTAATAGCAAACACGGAAAACACGGAAAGGAAAATGCAGGACCTTCTGCAGAAGTTAGCAAAAGAAAGTGAAAAGAAAGGACTGAGCATAAACGTCAAGAAAACTGAATGTATGATCATCAGAAAAAAGAAGAGACCAATATGCCAACTGCCAGTCGGAGAATCTAAAATAAAACAAGTAAAAATGGCATGGCCAAAGACACATTTCAGAAGCTAACCAGACAGGAAAATCTCATTAAAAACAAAAAAAAGAGTGCTAGATTGCTATGTGATATCTTCTGTATGGAAGTGAATGCTGAGCAATCTCATCAAAGATAAAGGAGACGCTGCAGACAGTAGAAATGTGGTTTTACAGAAAGATGCTGAGGATACCATGGCCATAACACATGTGCAACGATGAGGTGTTGGAAAGGATGCAAACGAGAAGAAAACTGATACTAAATATCAGGAAGAGACAAATGAGGTTCCTGGGACACGTAATGAGGAAGGAGGGTCTGGAGAACTTAATAGTCACAGGTCAGATAAACGGAAGAAGAGACAGAGAAAAGCAGCGCGAGACGTACTTGTTAGGTCTGAGCAAATGATTGACGGATCGGGGCTTAGAAGAGATACCAAGAGAAAAATTATTGAGGGCGACAAGAGACAGAGCCAAGTGGAAGTCTATTATCGCCTACGTCCTGAAAGAACACAGCACATGAAGAAGAAGAAGAAAAAGATTAGTACTGAACTACTGAGTGTTCTATCCTCATTGGGTACTCCATATAAAAGTCAGCGTTAAATAAGCCGATAAGGGTTAATTTGTTGTAAATTCATCCAGCCAACTGACCAGAGCCAAAACAAAAGTAAACTTATGCCAAGCTCTTGATATGGTTGCATTTTTTTTTTTTTTTTGTGGAAAATTCGCAGCGTGAATTTCGAGAATTCATGAGCAGGATACATAATATTAGACCGAAAAAGAAAATGGACGACAATCTTTGGCGCAATGTCCATAAACTCGTAAGATTCTGGTGCGAATAATCGATATAATCCTTTAAGGGGTTAAGAGATTTTTTGTTCAATTCCAAATTCTACATAAAACGTTGGAACGCAATGGACTGTCTGGACTAAACGAAACCTTTCTCTTCCCGGTAAGAAAACGTGTATAATTATAACACACACACACACACACACACACACACACACACACACACAAAGTCTGAAAAATGTAAATAGTTATAATACCTAATATCAGAAATATAGGAAGCCTGAGCCTATCGCGGCCGAAACGTCATGAATAATGCAATAATGATAAGAACAGCAGTCTGAAAAATGTAAATAGTGTAAATAGGTATAACACCACATCTCAGAAATATAGACCGATCCTGAAGAAGCCTGAGCATGTAACGGCCGAAAAGTCGCAAATATAGCAATGAAAATGAGAACAACAGTCCGATCAATGTAAATAGTTTAAATTGTTACAATACCACATCTCAGAAATATAGACAAATCCTTGTGTAATGAATAAATCTGTCTCCTCCCCCCCAGCTTTGGGTTAAATAGGAACAATCGTTGCTATTCTCAAATAATTATTAATGCATTTTTCACTCGCAGAAAATATTTCTTACGACATAACATGCGTCTCAGCTTTAAATAAATCATGTAGAATTAGAACAATCTATCACCGTGGACCAAATAATAAACATCACCTAAAGAAGGCCGAAGCGCACAACGGCCGAAATCTCACGAATATGACAATAATGTAACGCAATCAAACATGTTCACAGTATTCAGTGTTGTACGAACTCGTTGCTAACTGTTAACAACTGCTCGACCTTGACGTGCCTTTCTTTGAGCTTAATTTTTTTAATCGTATCACCCCGAGCAAGGCGGTAACGCCACTGATGTGCGGGGGGGCTATGTAAGAGTGACATGATTGGAAAAGAGAAAGCCGGAAACCACATCCTAAACAGGTAACAAGGGGTGAGCCTCTACACCTGTTCAGTAGACGTGGGTGGAGTGTCAAACCGGGCGATAGTTTAGCCTATCTACTCCAATTGAAAAAATAATAATAATAATAATAAAGAAACTAAAAAGAAGAAAAGTGAAAAGATTGAAAAAGAGAAAGCCGGAAACCACATCCTAAACAGGGAACAAGGGATGAGCCTCTACACCTGTTTAATAGACGTGGGTGAGCGTCTTTGGTATTACGAGGAGTTTTGTTGGTCTCTAGCTCAACACAGAATCAAGACAGTTGCAATCTGGAGAGTGAGATGGCAAGACGTAAGGGGTGATATTGTCAGAGAAATTGTCTGCCAGCCATGACTGAATTCTCCTGCTTGTGTGGCATGGTGCAGAGTCCTCTTGCTAGACAGAGTCTTCCAGCAGCCATCCTCTTGATCACACATTATAGCTTGTTTACAGTGAATCAGATACATGTTAGCAGATATTGAAAAAGTAGAGTGAATTAAGGTCTTCCTTGATAGTTGACTTGGTCATACATTAAATCTACATGGTGATTAAGCCAAGTCTTGAATTTAGTCATTCATATTTAAACACATACATGTCAAATTTATCAACAGATACTTTCATTTTTAATTAGAGCACACTTCAAACTATCTCTCGACAAAGTTTAAAATTATTTAATTTATGTCAATTTTGCATCCCTTTGAAAATGGAAGATTATAAGGTGCATTTTAGACATGTAATGCTTTTTTTTTCTTTTAATATAAAGGCAAAAATGCCTCACATGCAACAAAAAAGATATTTGTTGTGTACATTGAAGGTGCTTTAGGTGACAGAACTGCATGGAAGGGGTTCTTTAATGAAGAATACTCAGGCAGACCCCCAGACACTACAGATGACGACCAAATCAAGACATTGAGAATAACCCACATTAGACAAAGCAGAAATTGGCAGAAACACTAAATTCATCAAAATTTATGAGTAATAACTGAAGCTTAGATACTCAAATCACTACAATGTTTGGGTACCACATGATCTAAGACAAGGGTCGGCAACCTACGGCCTGTAAAGGCATTTTGACCAACCCGCGAGCCTGATTACCAATGACTTTTTAACATGAGATGAGGCTTACGGATACAGGTGTGTCCAGTAAGGATAGAACTCACAAGTTGCAAAGTAGACGAGCAGCCTTTCACTACTCTATCGCCATTTAAAGGACAAATGTTCTGATGAGTTACATTCGATAGTTCCACCAATTCAAACCGTCCAAACTAATACCTGCCATGACAAGTTCCTTTCGGACAGTTTTTTTTTTTAATCGTTGCACCTCAAGCAAGGTGGTACCGCCACTGATGCGCTGGGGGGCGACATAAGAGTAAAAGTTTAGACAAGAGAAGAGTGAAGAGAAAGATGGATCAGTTACAGGGGGTACCAGTTACAGGGGGTATCAGAGAAAGGTGAAGAGAAGGATGGAAACACAGGTGTGAAGAAAGTTGCCAAGGTAGAGAGAAAGAAAAAGAACAAGATATACAGGGTGATGTAGAAAGAAATGCAGTCAAGTGGATAAGAGATGGGTATTGACATTGCATTTAAATTCCTGGAGGTTGAAAGCAAGTATATGGAAGGGAGTTCCACAGGCGGGAAGTGCGAGAAAAGAAGCTGATGGAGTAGATTTGTCGGCTGCGTTTGGTTGATCTAACTGTAAATGGGAGGGAACTTGTTGCCAGTCTGGTTGCACGAATAAATTCTTGTGGCGGGTGCACCAGTGACTTCAGTTCGTCGGAGCAGAAGCCATGAAAATATTTGTAGAATAGACAGACGGAAGCCACATTTCGTTGGTGGGAAGCCACATCTCGTTGAGCCTGAGAACAACAGCAATTAAAAGAGGGTTTTACGGTCCTCAAAACCTCGTGATAAGCGGCCTTGCTACCGAATGTAGTTCCTCGCCATACACAGGACTTCATAAATTTCACGATTCACTTCATATAATAATAACATCATACAGTAAAACACTACCTTGAATTGCATTTGTGCATTGTAGTGGGCGAAAAGTTAGAATTAAAAATTTAATCCGGCACCCTGCAGAATTTTGTTTCGTTTTTTAAGTCTTATTAACCCTTTAAAGGTAATAATCCGTCACTTCTCTCCAGTTATGGGTTAAATAAACGAACAGATTGGGTTCTATAGCCTTGGCTGGCCACCAGTCTACCACAGAAAGCAATGGCAACCTATTGCGGGATAATCTTCTCCCCAGTCAGTCATGTCTCTTTTGTGTATCACGTAAGTCACTTAACTGACTGACTGAACCTTTTACATGTTTTAAAGCCAGAGTAACACTGTAAGTGTTCCTTACGCACACAGGATATCGACGAACTCTAGATTCGAACCCAGGAATAGATATTTGGAATATATATTTCTCTGTGTATATATATCTTTTCTTCCCAGAAAATCAACATTTTTCTTTTCTTAGGAAGGGTTGAGAAAGAGAGGAAGAAGAAATATAGGCTGGGGTGGCCGAGAGGAGAGAGGCGAAACATAAGGCATTTACGAGGTGACGTCAACTGATATGATAGCAATTTTATAAAAACACATATGGCTATGCGAAAGGGAGGGAAACCTGGTTCTTTCTTCTTCCTTATTACCTGTTGCTTTTCCCTTCGCTCTCCCGAAGAAAGGAAATAAAGGATCGACCTAAGTGAAAAAAAATTATCGGTAAATTTTTAAAGAGGCCACCCACGTAGGGATGTCACTGTAATTGACGCTGACAGGTGAATGTATAAACTTAACGGAACCGCGACTCCAAGCATCCAGCATGGCGAGAATTGTACGAGGTGATCTAAGCCAGACAATCGAAGCAGACGTTAAATTTTATTGAAGAGACATTCCGATCACTCACCACCTCGCGTCATATTGAAACGGTTTCAACAAAAACACAACGGATTTGAAAATCAAGTCAGAGAGGGACCCAGTCATCAGTGAGACGAGACGAGAGTTTCGCTCGGAATGCGTAAAGTGAAAACGCGGAAAAATCCTCTCTCTCTCTCTCTCTCTCTCTCTCTCTCTCTCTCTCTCTCTCTCTCTCTCTCTCTCTTCCATACGCTGATAACACAAAACACCTCTTATCGACAAGGAAGCAGAAAGACTGTATTACTTCTGACAAAAACAGACATAGTAGCAGTAATTTGTGGACTTCGAAAATGTTGGATTGTATTTTATTTTTAGTTCTAATTTTTTTAATCTTATCGTCTCTCTTTTGATGTACAGAGAATTACAATGTAATCATTTGTCCACATAGACTGGCCTTCACTACTGCCTTGTTATTTTTTTGTTCTTGCCAGTTTCTCTTATTTTGGCATGTGCACCCAACCACCTCTTGCTTTCAGTAGTTGAGAAGTGCAGCACGGAGACGACTGCCCGTAATGCAAGTGTTGCCAATTAACTCATAGCTGGGGGAGAAGTGGTGGATTCATATCTTTTCCAAGAATGTTTTCGCGTCAGTGAATATAACGAACCCAACGGGAATAAGAAATCAGTTTTCCAAATTCGATTCATTATCATTAAATCAACTGCACACTCAAGCTTACAACACCAGCTATTACCACCTTGGTACTGACCAGACTCGACGTTGCTTAACTTCGGTGATTGTACGGTAATAGGTGTTGCAACGTGGTGTGGCTGTATGTCTGGCTGTACAAAGCAAATAACTTCAATGAAGAAAGCAGAGAAAATGATTTTATTTGCATTCCGGAAACATTTGAATTAAATGTTTACCTTTAAAAAAAATGTCTTTTTGCTGTAAGTTTAACCACAAAAATGCGTCGTTCTTTGTTTTGTTTTGTTTTTTGTTTTTTTTTTTTGTTTTTTTGTTTTTTGTTTTTTTTCGATAATTCCGTTTAGAAAAGATTATTACTTGTAGTATAACATCATTCAAAATTTACGAGAAAGAGACATTTTTTCAAATCATGAATATGTAAATGCAATCAGTTTATTACTTTTATAAAAAAAATATTTACAAAATTGTCTATCAAAAAGAAAATCTACAACTTTCCAATTCATTTTTATCCCCGATTGATCAATGCAAATTCCCGCTAAAAATAAATTGTTTTTTCAGGCGTAGTTCAAAAAAAACTTCCAACGAATTATTATTATTATTATTATTATTATTATTATTATTATTATTATTATTACCTTTTCTTCTGCACGGTGTTTTGCTTTCAACCAAAGATCTTGTATAACGATTGTTCTCCATTAGCTCAAACATATAAAACCTCAATCCTCCATTAGCTCAAACAGATCAAAGCAATGAAGACTTCTCAACCAATTTTTGTCCTTGGCCCGAATGTACGTGCTCGGGTTCCCCACATTAAACACAATCTTCTGTCACATATCCTTGGGGAGATGATAGCTTCTTAAGCAATTGGGTACTAGGTTGTGTTCCAACCAATTTATTATTAGTAGTAGTAGTAGCAGTAGTAGTAGTAGAAGTAGTAGTAGTAGTAGTAGCATTTCTTTTGATTTCTGAGGCATATTCTCAAACACAGGCCTAAGGTCAGAAATGGCATCATGGTATTTTGATCATTTTTTAAAATAAAAAAACAAACCACTTCATGGTTTCATTACAATTTCCATCGTTGATTTTTAAAGAAAACCTAAGATCATAGACATTTTACATAGGTAAAATGTGAGCTGGTCTTGTGACTACAGTTTTTGTCTTTCTTTAAGGCATACTGTATACTAATTACCTTGTTCTGTATTCTACTAATCCTCACCTCTTGTAAATACTTCTCTTTTCCGGTCAATACACCTACTTTTATACTATTACGTTGTTTTGTATTATTTCACATAATTCTGTTACCCGGCGTAACAGTTTTTGAGATCTACGCCGCCGCTGCAATTATGTTTTACTAGCATTTCTTTCAGTCAGTTAAGTGCCATACGTGATACATGCATTGGGCGATCATGTCTATTTCGAGACATGACTGACCGGGCAAAAGATTATCCCGCAGTAGGTTGCCGTTGCTTTCTACGGTAGACTGGTTGCCAACCAAGGCTATAGAAACCAATCTATCCTGTTATTTGAGTCATAGCTAGATGGACAAGAGATGCATTATATAATTACGCTGTAATAAGTGGGGGATCAGTTTACTACATTAGTATTCTTTTCTTACTTACTCCGCTTTGGGATGCTGATTCCATCTCCTTCGCTCACTCCTAGATATCTACGAGGGTCTTTCAATAAAGAAGGTGGATTTCTCGGTATAAGGACTTCTAATACATATGAAAGCTTACTTTTTGTTTATTTTTCAACGTAGTTTCCCAGCAGCGTCACGCACTTTTCCCATCTGTGCACAAGCTTCCGTATCTCCTCAGCGTAAAAATCTTTGGACTGATCTCTCAGCCAATCACTCACAGCACTTTTGATTTCATCGTCACTTTCAAACTTCGTGTCTCTCGTGAACGTTTTCAAGGGACCAAACAGGTTAAAGTCTGAAGGGGCAAGGTCTGGGCTGTAAGCGGGAGAGACACTGCTGTGACAACCCGACCCTCTTCTGTTTGTGCTTTGCAGTAAGCATCTTTGCCACCCACAGGCAGCTGACCTTAGAGTAGGCAGGGTCATCATGGACAATTTTGTGCTCTGTCCTAACAGATAGGCTCAAAGTCCTTGCAATGTCATCCACTGTCACCCTTCTGTCAGACTGAATGAGGTCATTGACTGATTCGATTACCTCAGGAGACCTCACTTCTGTAGGCTTTCCAGGCCTGTCTTCATCCTCAATACTGCTCTATCCTTCTTTAAACAATTTAACCCACTTGTAGACATTGTTTGGCTGAAACATGTGGCACCATACACAGTTGACATTTTTCTATGAAGTTCAACTGGTTTGCACCCTTCAGCAACCAAAAACTTGATAAATGACCTCTGTTCAATACTGGCGCATGCTTCTTGGTCGGCCATCTTTGTTAATCTCTAAAACTCTCAAAATCTTTCTTTTTTTTTTTCAATTTGCAAAAAAAATTAAATCCTTTTGAAAAAGATGTAAAGGAAAATTCTTTTTAAAAAAAGTAAGCTTCTATCTGTATTAGAAGTCCTTATACCGAAAAATTCAACTTATTTATTGAATGACACTCGTAGAAGTCCTTATACCGAAATAGTCACCTTATTTATTGAATGGCCCTCGTAGAAGTCCTTATACCGAAAAATTCAACTTATTTATTGAATGACACTCGTAGAAGTCCTTATACCGAAAAATTCACCTTATTTATTGAATGGCCCTCGTAGAAGTCCTTATACCGAAAAATTCAACTTATTTATTGAATGACCCTCGTAGAAGTCCTTATACCGAAAAATTCACCTTATTTATTGAATGGCCCTCGTAGAAGTCCTTATACCGAAAAATTCACCTTATTTATTGAATGGCCCTCGTAGAAGTCCTTATACCGAAAAATTCAACTTATTTATTGAATGACCCTCGTATATGCTTCTTGTTCCAGTTCCCTCATTTCGGTTACAAAATCTAGATCTATTGAGTATGTTTCTGTAAGTCCCTTTTTTAAAAATTATTTTTACACACTTAAAAACCCGCATCAATATCTGTTATGGTGCCCTATCTACATTGGAATGAACTCTTCTTCCTTCATAAATACTAAGCTGCTGGACTTTCTGAGAAGCGGTCGAGACGCAGTGTAACTTATTTTGTATATATGTTCTGTTATTCCAATAACAGAACATATATACAAAATAAGTATCCGTCAACCTACCTTCTTCTTTTCATGTCTTTCTTTCTGGCGCTAACAGGCTACAACAATATCAACACTGAAGCATTTTAGATTATTTAAACGATCCTTCAACTCATTGTCGTTTTTGGCAAGAGGTCTGAGATCACGCCAGTGATTAAATATTTTTTTGTTTACTTTGTATTCATAGCTATTACTGTTTAGGTTCTGAGAAAGGGTGATTAAGGACAGACAAAACCGAAAGGGCAACAGGAAGTCTCCTTGAATGATTCCTCGTCGGATGTTCAAACGGTTATAAGTGGAAGCCCCTTTTAAACAGTTTTTGAGATCTACGCCGCCGCTGCAATTATGTTTTACTAGCATTTCTTTCAGTCAGTTAAGTGCCATACGTGATACATGCATTGGGCGATCATGTCTATTTCGAGACATGACTGACCGGGCAAAAGATTATCCCGCAGTAGGTTGCCGTTGCTTTCTACGGTAGACTGGTTGCCAACCAAGGCTATAGAAACCAATCTATCCTGTTATTTGAGTCATAGCTAGATGGACAAGAGATGCATTATATAATTACGCTGTAATAAGTGGGGGATCAGTTTACTACATTAGTATTCTTTTCTTACTTACTCCGCTTTGGGATGCTGATTCCATCTCCTTCGCTCACTCCTAGATATCTACGAGGGTCTTTCAATAAAGAAGGTGGATTTCTCGGTATAAGGACTTCTAATACATATGAAAGCTTACTTTTTGTTTATTTTTCAACGTAGTTTCCCAGCAGCGTCACGCACTTTTCCCATCTGTGCACAAGCTTCCGTATCTCCTCAGCGTAAAAATCTTTGGACTGATCTCTCAGCCAATCACTCACAGCACTTTTGATTTCATCGTCACTTTCAAACTTCGTGTCTCTCGTGAACGTTTTCAAGGGACCAAACAGGTTAAAGTCTGAAGGGGCAAGGTCTGGGCTGTAAGCGGGAGAGACACTGCTGTGACAACCCGACCCTCTTCTGTTTGTGCTTTGCAGTAAGCATCTTTGCCACCCACAGGCAGCTGACCTTAGAGTAGGCAGGGTCATCATGGACAATTTTGTGCTCTGTCCTAACAGATAGGCTCAAAGTCCTTGCAATGTCATCCACTGTCACCCTTCTGTCAGACTGAATGAGGTCATTGACTGATTCGATTACCTCAGGAGACCTCACTTCTGTAGGCTTTCCAGGCCTGTCTTCATCCTCAATACTGCTCTATCCTTCTTTAAACAATTTAACCCACTTGTAGACATTGTTTGGCTGAAACATGTGGCACCATACACAGTTGACATTTTTCTATGAAGTTCAACTGGTTTGCACCCTTCAGCAACCAAAAACTTGATAAATGACCTCTGTTCAATACTGGCGCATGCTTCTTGGTCGGCCATCTTTGTTAATCTCTAAAACTCTCAAAATCTTTCTTTTTTTTTTCAATTTGCAAAAAAAATTAAATCCTTTTGAAAAAGATGTAAAGGAAAATTCTTTTTAAAAAAAGTAAGCTTCTATCTGTATTAGAAGTCCTTATACCGAAAAATTCAACTTATTTATTGAATGACACTCGTAGAAGTCCTTATACCGAAATAGTCACCTTATTTATTGAATGGCCCTCGTAGAAGTCCTTATACCGAAAAATTCAACTTATTTATTGAATGACACTCGTAGAAGTCCTTATACCGAAAAATTCACCTTATTTATTGAATGGCCCTCGTAGAAGTCCTTATACCGAAAAATTCAACTTATTTATTGAATGACCCTCGTAGAAGTCCTTATACCGAAAAATTCACCTTATTTATTGAATGGCCCTCGTAGAAGTCCTTATATCGAAAAATTCACCTTATTTATTGAATGGCCCTCGTAGAAGTCCTTATACCGAAAAATTCAACTTATTTATTGAATGACCCTCGTATATGCTTCTTGTTCCAGTTCCCTCATTTCGGTTACAAAATCTAGATCTATTGAGTATGTTTCTGTAAGTCCCTTTTTTAAAAATTATTTTTACACACTTAAAAACCCGCATCAATATCTGTTATGGTGCCCTATCTACATTGGAATGAACTCTTCTTCCTTCATAAATACTAAGCTGCTGGACTTTCTGAGAAGCGGTCGAGACGCAGTGTAACTTATTTTGTATATATGTTCTGTTATTCCAATAACAGAACATATATACAAAATAAGTATCCGTCAACCTACCTTCTTCTTTTCATGTCTTTCTTTCTGGCGCTAACAGGCTACAACAATATCAACACTGAAGCATTTTAGATTATTTAAACGATCCTTCAACTCATTGTCGTTTTTGGCAAGAGGTCTGAGATCACGCCAGTGATTAAATATTTTTTTGTTTACTTTGTATTCATAGCTATTACTGTTTAGGTTCTGAGAAAGGGTGATTAAGGACAGACAAAACCGAAAGGGCAACAGGAAGTCTCCTTGAATGATTCCTCGTCGGATGTTCAAACGGTTATAAGTGGAAGCCCCTTTGGTGTAATTTAGGTATAATGTGGTTTTCCATATTCCCATGCTATATTTAAGGGAATTTACTGCCACCAAGGAGACCCTGTACAGTTACAAAGCCTCAAGGATGCAAAAGTGGGGAACATTATCAAAGTCTTCACGGTAATCTAGCCAAACCGTGCTGAGATTTCCTTTTTACTGGAATTCTGTTTACCAGCAGTTGATTTTTGCAACCACATGAACCTCTTCGAAATCCCTTCTATTCCAGAGAGAATGTTGTTTTAATCGAGAAACAGAGTAAGTAGAGTTTGTCAAGACAGACGTGGTAAATTTGTTATAGACAGGCATGTTATTGGCCTATAATTTTTGTGATCATCTGTTTCACTCATTTTTGGTAAAAGATATGTAATACCCTTAGTGTTTCATTTGGGCTTATTAATTAGCGTTGTGGTGCAGTGAATATTGACTTGGAACGACAAATCGAGGAGCCGAGTTCGAATTCCTGTTGATTTCCTTACATCCACTTACGCACAAATACCCTTGGGAAAAGTATTAATTCGTCTCTTAATTCCAGTTATGGGTTAAATAACAGGATAGATTGGGTTCTATAGCCTTGGTTGGCAACCAGTCTACCACAGAAAGCAATGACAACCTACTGCGGGATAATCTTTTGCCCAGTAAGTCATATCTCTTTTGAGACATGATCGCCCAAAGCGTGTATCACGTATGGCACTTAACTGACTGACATTGTTTGCACTGTTGCCCTTATCTTTATTGCCATGTTTACGAGGTTTTGGCTGTTGTATGCTCCGGCCTTCTGTATTTGTACTTCTGAAATGAGGTAGTATTTACATTGTTCGGACTGTTGTCGTCATTCGAGACATAATCGCCCAAAGCATGTTGAAAGTAACTGACTGACTGAACTTAATTGACTGACTGAATTAGCATTCAAAAGTTTGCGCAAGATTTTTATTGGATTGAAAATAAATATCAGAGCCAAAGGATGGTTAACTTCACATAACCTGGTGATTTTCGTTTTGTGGCATTTGTTACAGTTTGCCTGATACAGGGTGTCCATAAAGGTCATGTGCACTTTAAAAAAAATCATAACTTTACTAGCGGAACCCGTGGAATTCCCACGGAAGGATAATTATGATTTCCTGGGAAAATTTTACTTTGTCATACTACAAATGAGAGTAACATCATCAAATATAAAGGTATTGGATAATAAAATAACGATAACACAGTGTAATTTTATTAAAATATCTATAAAAGTAGTGTCTATAGAAGCTACTTTACTGTGAGAGATTTTGAAAGAGGAAATGTTTTTTTTTTACTGAAAAATCATCGCTCCTGTGTCCATTGTAAACATTTTTATCTCTCTCTCTCTCTCTCTCTCTCTCTCTCTCTCTCTCTCTCTCTCTCTCTCTCGCTTTTTCCTAAATGTTTCCATTTGCCAACATTTCCTTTTGACAATTCCATAGCACAATATTAACAATATTAATATGTACTAGCGGAACCCGTTGAATTTCCACGGAAGTATAATTATGATTTCCTGGAAAACTTTTACTTTGTCATACTACAAATCATAGTAACGTCTTCAGACACAGAGTTATTGGATAATAAAATAACGATAACACAGAGTGTAATTTTATGAAAATATCTATAACAGTAATGTCCATAGAAGCTACTTTACTGTAATCTTGTATTATATTAAGCGGCGTATGCCCAGACCATAACCAAAATACTGTACGCTATTTTGTGAGAGATTTTGAAAGAGAAAATGTTGATTTTATTACTGAAAAACATGGCTGCTGTGTCCATTGTAAACAGAAAAGACCAACTGAGTAATGGCCAAGGGTGTAGAGGCCAGACATTTCGTTATTAGGTCGCGGGATACGACAACAAACTTACCTATTTTTACTATATTGTACAGTACACACACATATACACACACACAATTACTGCTACAATCACCAGCTTAAGGTGCTACTGCTACGATAATGCTATAGGCTCTCTCCTCCTACTCTATTACTCTTTACTACCCTTCCGTTTGGCAAAGGTGAGAGAAAGCCTGAGGAGAGTAGCGTTTATAGATTATAAAAAGATAGAGGAGAAGGAAAAGCTCGTGTAGAAATTGTGTTATCTTTCTTCGGTAGAGTAACGGACGGAGGAACTTACTAACTAACTAAGGAAGGAACAAGGAGAATTATTATACGATTTGTATTTGCGATAGAAATAATATGTAAAAAGGATAAGAAAGAAAGAAATCTAGATTTTTAAGGTTTTATTGAAATTTTATTTAAGTTTCCACATGTCCTCCATCATTAGCAATACAAAGGGTAATACGATTTTGCAGTTCATGGAAAATATTTGCCAACAGATTTACGGTAATACCTGAAATCACATTAGTTAGTTTAGCTTTCAAATCTTCTAATGAACTAGGTTTGGTTGCAGACACAATTGTTTTCACATGAGAAAATCTAATAGAATTGGGAGAATCGGGAGGGTATATGTCGTTAAGTGATAGGGAGAGATGAACAGGGCTTATATTATTCGTGAGGAAAAAGAACGGGAAGTATAAGCAAAGAACGAACCTAAACCCTTTCTCGAATGTCGAGGTTATGAAGACAGGCCCGGTTACTGAAAAGTGAGTGGTCTAATAACTTTATCAATTTTTGCAACTAGGATCATTTCAAGCAAACATTTTGGTCCACCATTTAAACATTTTATCATGATGGCCAATACTGTTTTTGCTAATCCCTCAGAATTTTCAGCCAAATTTCCTCCATGATATTTGTATTTGCGATAAAAATAATTGGTAAAAAGTATTAGAAAGAAGTAAATCTATATTTTTAATGTTTTATTGAAATTTTATTTAAGTTTCCACATGTCCTCCATCATTAGCAATACAAAGGGTAATACGATTTTGCAGTTCAGGGAAAACATTTGCGAAGGAATTTACAGTAATGCCTGAAATCACATTAGTTATTTTAACTTTCAAATCTTCTAATGAACTAGGTTTAGTTGCATACACAATTGTTTTCAGAAAAAAAATCTAATGGAATCAAATCTGGCGAATGTGAAGGCCAATAAAATGGTCCACCCCTTCCGATCCATCTGTTTACTTATCTAAAAATGATGCAAATTTTGGGGTAAAGAATTATTCAATAACTGTATTTAAAACTAGGTACATTAAACTTTATCACATTTTTTACAGATTATTTCCATCGCAAATTCAAATAAAGTTATAATTTTTTTAATGTTCACATGAACTTTATGGACATCCTGTATGTGCCAAAAATATACAAAAAAAAATAATCCAGTTGGGATTGTCCTTGAAGCTGATATCTTTTTAATTTATATACACACATTACAAAAACACGTCAAAGAAAATTGATCTACGAACCTATTTCTTACAAAGAATATATATTCTATTCAAACAAATCTATTGTTATGTTGTGCAGTAGTTTTCGCACTGAAGGTTATAATCGTGCTATGTTGGTTGCTAATCGACTTAACGTACCCAAAATGTTAGGAACTTGGTAATCTTCCACTGAAAGCTGACTCCTTAGTATTCGGCTAACTACCGACTAATATCAACTGCCTAGTAGTTCTACTGAACTCCAATAGAAGTCTAAATAACCCCTATAAACTTCCCCAAGAACTTCCTGTTAACTCTTATTAATATAGGAGGGAGAGTCCATTCTCTGAGGAATAGGTGTGTTTCCTCATAACATGTAAAAATCTTGTCGGCTTTAAATAACCCATTTAGGTTGATATGCCGTAAAACAAACTAAATCAAGCAGTCCGGGTGCTCCAACTACAACTGGAATTATTGCCTCTCACGTACTACAGTGTTTTAAATTTTCACTTCAAGATACGTGTATTTTGATAGTTTTTGAATAAGTGGTGCTGGGTGATGTTCATACCAGATTTTGTTTACATATTTTCCATAGTGTTTGCACATTGTTCAGTGCAAATATTGTCCCACTCTATCGTGACGATTTTTATATTCATTTAGGGCAAGTACAGTACATCCTGAGATTAGTCTATTCTTTCTTGGTATTTATCACAGAACTTGCATTTTGAATATACATTATTGTGTATAATATTTGCCTGAAAATTCCTAATAAAAAGACTTTGGTGTTGCGCTGCAAGAATAAAGCCTTCAGTCTCAGACTTTAATCCAGATGCACGTAACCATCGATGAGTATTAACTTTATCAACACTGGATTTATTGGCACGTTCTGGATATTGGCCATGCAGAGGTTTGCCTTGCCAGCGTTGTTTCATCTGTTCAAGAGCTTTATCCTTGGATTTCTTTTTCATATTTTTTGCCGCAATAGTTGGTTTTTGGCTTCTGTTTTGCTTTTCTCTAGAATCTATTAAATTTAAATCTTGTTTGTATTTACTGCCTTCTTTTATTATTGAATATTTTTTCTTTCTGTTTTCATGTTGCTTGACTAGTTGTATCAACCAGTCCTTTAGTGTTTCTATATATGTTAGTAAGCCAATAGTTGTTGTCTTGTATGGCAATTCAAGCTGAATAAGACCTCTTTCAACTTCTTTACGGGGTATATATAGACGGTTTACATCAGCCTTTGGATGATGCATCTTATGCTTAGAAAGAAACTTTCTTGTCTTAGAATCCATTTATCTGATGTCGTTTCGAGTCCAATTCAAGATGTCGAAACTATATTGGACCACTGGGATTGCAAGGCTATTAATGGCCATAATTCTGCTCTGAGAATTCAATTCAGTCTTTAATATCAGTCGTAGCCTTCTATAGTACTCTTTACGCACTATTTTTTTTTTTCATTTTTTAGGGTGAATTTTTTCACTCTCATTTACATCTATTATAAGCTTCTTCTGGCTCTAAATCTTTTATTGTTACAGCAGGGTCTAAACTAATTGAGGATGTTTATTATTATTATTATTATTATTATTATTATTATTATTATTATTATTATTATTTCATTTGATTTCTTTTGTATACACATTTCTTTTCCTGTCCTAACCGGAGACCTAAGGTCAGAAATGCTATCATGACATTTTCTGCCGAGGATGTTTTGTAAAAATACGAAAAAAAAAATGATAATATAATCTTTTATCATCGTCATAATTCTATTTCTGCTATGGTCACACTACCTACCATATCTGTGGAAAAACCTAAGGCAAGTTGTCGTGTGTTGTTATGGCTACATTTCATTTCTTTTTCTATCTCCAAAACATCATTACAGTTATATAGACAAAGTTCTCCTTAGCGTGAGGGTTGTACTTAAGACACTTTTTTGTACATCTCTTAAGCTGGTGTTTTCAGGGGTTTTTTTGATGTGTTGTTTTGTTCCATTTTTCTATCATTCAAATTGCATCTACTATCACTGGTATTATTATTATTATTATTATTATTATTCATTTATCAGTCACACCCAGATGGTGCATAGGGTAGCAACTTTTTGAGGCTGTATATATAACAAACTGTTTTTACGGGACAGGGTTGTTAGCCCTGCGCCCAACCCCCAAACCTGAAGGACCGGTGGACCATTCTTGGTCCTTACGTTTACAGCACCTGGTATTCCCAAATGGTCACCCATTTAAGTACTGACCAAGCTCGATGTTGCTTAACTTCGGCGAGCGGACGGGAACCAGTGTATTGAACACGATATAGCCGTAGACATTATTATTATTATTAACCCCGTGGAACTTCTTACCAGAGAATACCGGGATGGATTGCTCTTGTTTCGGTGGCCAAGTCTCGGGATATCTCGTTTAGTTCTCATTTAACACTGTTCAATTCTTGCTCGTATAAACTCTCGAGTCACCAAATTCAAGATCCAACACTTTTAAACTGCGTGTAACAGTCCCGAGGGGATTACTTGGTGACTTAAAACTACTTATTGCGCTGCACAGAATTTATCGAAGCTTCTCTTTTCTATTGCTGCTGCTGGTGCGGTTGAAGCCTTACTGTCATTTCTCTATTTTCCTTCATAGCTTTGCAGTCCATAGCGTTCACTTCATCTTTCCCTCGATCACCGAAGTTAAGCAACGTTGAGCCTGGTCAGTACTTAGATGGGTGACCGCTTGGGAATACCAGGTACTGTAAGCGTATAGTGACAGATGTGCGTTGTGGTGCAGTGGACATCGGCTCGGAAAGAGAAATCGGTGAGCCGAGTTCGAATTCCAGTTGAATACCCTGCATTCACTTAAGCACTGGTACCCAGTTATGGGTTAAATAACAAGGGTAGGACTTGGGGACCCTGCTCTTAAAAACAAATCCCAATGAATCGTGAAAAAAAACGTTGTAAAAATAAAATAACCTTACCCAAAATCAATGGTTATGACCTTAAAATGATCCCATAAGGGTTGATAGGTCGTTAAGCCTCAAAAACAGAACAAACAAAACTCATCTTTCCCTAAAGTCTCGTCTTTCTCTGCGATAAATTTCTCCAGCATTCTCGGACATATAGGGAGGTTGGAATTACATAACAGTTCCTCATTCTTTAAATAAGTTATTAATTTAGCACGTGCGTTACACACAACATTACCTTAGATAAATACTGGTCCATTCCGCTTTCATTGCAAGTAAGGACAAATAAAAAGATATATCAGAGACGCTATTTGATCTTAGTGATTAATTAAGTTATTTGTTTTCTCAGCTTTGCATACAGTAAAAAATACTGTTGTGTTTTAAGTATTTAGATAGATATTAATGATTAGATAGATTAGATATAGATTTGATAGATATTAATGATTTAGTGATACAAGTCCTAATAGTTAATCCATAGCTGGGGATAATAGATAGATTAACACCTTTTCCAATGGGATTTACACATAAGTTAATATAACGAACCTAACTGGAACTGAAGCTCAGTTCCAGTTGGGTTCGTTATACAATTAACAATTTCGTGCAATTATCTATTACACCAGTCGCACACCCAAGCTTACAGAACCTATTACTCCCAAGCGGTTACCATCTAGATATTGATCAGACTTAACGTTATTTAACTGCAGTGATAGTTCGGGAACAGGTGTTTCAAAATGATCTGGCCGCAAGTCTGGTTTTTCTGAAAGAAACAAACAAAGAGGAGGCAAATGCGTTTAACGTTTGCTTCAGTGAAATTTAAATCCTTGTCAATTTTCTATTTATACCCTTTTTACTTTTATACCCTTCTTTGAATAATGACATGCATGCATATTTATCATTGTTATTGCAATATTTTCCTAAAGATTTTTCTTTTTTTTTAAATCGTTTCACCCCGAGCAAGGCGGAAACGCCACTGATGTGCAGGGGGCTACATAAGTGTAAAAAGATTAATTAGAAAAGAGTGAGGAGTACAAACTAGTTAGAAAGGAACAATAGAAAGCTGAGAAAGCAGGTTCGATGACAGATACATAGGTGGAGAGAAAGGGAAGGTTATACAGGGGTGGGGAGAGAGCTAGAGACCAGTGGTTAGTAGATGAGTATTGACTTTGAATTTAAATTTCTGGAGGTTGTAGCCGTCAGGAAAGCAAGAATACGGGAGTGAGTTCCACAGGCGGGAAGTGCGAGAGAAGAAGCTGCAGGAGTAGAATAGTCGTCTGCATTTGGCTAACCTGACTGTGAATGTGTTATATATCGCCGTACGACGACAAAACAACAAACACGCATATATAAAAATATAAGGTTATATTTTTATTAATGACGACGAACCGTGTGGAATAGAGAACGGAAGGGTGAGAGGCACATAGAATGGTTGACGGGAGTGTAGTCTTGCCGTGGTGTTTCTCTGCTTCCACTGGCCGTTCTCTGGCGAATCCGTGTGTCGAGGTCTTTATATAGTCTTCTAGAACCGGGACTTTCCTTCCGGTTTTGCCTCACCCACGCAACGCCCACGTAATTCTAAGAGACACCTGATCTGTTTGCCTCTGTAGCCATTTCCGCCGCTGTCGGAAATAAGGTCAAATGACATCCGCTCCGGCCTCGACAGGATGTATTTCACAAACACCTGTCTTGTCGCTTCGCCGCCCCCTTCACTGACGGGAAACACCATCGCTTGCATCACTTCCTCGGGTGAGGCCAGATTGTTATATTACAAATGGATGGGACCCAGTTGCCAGTCTGGTTGCGCGAGTAAACACCTGTTGAGGAGGCATCAGTGACTTAAGTTCGTCTGAGCAGAAGCCATGAAAGTATTTATAGAAGAGACAAAGGGAGGCCACATTTCGACGATGGGGAAGTGGCTGCAGTCGAGCCGCCAGATCAGTACCTATCACATTACAGACTCTCCTTTGGAGCTTGTCAAGAACACTGAGGAGAACGGCAGGGGCACCTGACCATAAATGGCAGCAGTACTCCATGCACGGACGGATGGCTGACTTGTATATGTGCAGGATGGATTCAGGTGGAAAAAACATCCTGGATCGACATAGTGACCCAACATTCTTAGCCATAGATTTTGCTATAGATTCAATATAGTGGTTCCATTTGAGGTCTGAGGACAGGGTAAGTCCGAGGAGGCGTAGTGTATTACTCTCCGGGAGAATCGCTTGGTCCATGCTTATGGGAGGCAGGAGAGGTTGCCTATAATGGTTGATAGACAACAGCTTGGTCTTAGATGAATTGAAGTTGACAAGCCGAAGCTCAAATATTTAACAATGCAATAGGGAAAAACATCAACGGTTATTTTTAGTCGTTGAATTCGTATTGAGTTTACTGAATCATTAAATTTAGGATTAAGATTCATCAAAAATTCAAATAGAGAAAACGTGAAATTGTCATGAGTACTGCTGGTTGTTCTTATTACCATTATTTTGTATAGCATAAAATATCAGTACACCAATAGAATGACGATAAGAGATGCATAGATGTAGAAATCGATGGGTAAAATGTCGCCATGTTATATTTTTATTTCGCGCATGCGCGTTGATTATTTTTTATTTTGTCGGTTGAAAACTATACTAGGGTCAGTTGTGCACTGACAAGGGAGAAAAAGAGCACTATTCACTACGCCAGAAATTCGGAAACGGAATACTATACTACTTGGCATTCGCACTAGAAGCACTAATATGAACATTCCACATGGTTTAAATGTTAATCTGAGGATAAAACAGAGGATCCGGAAAGAGTTGGATTATGTATCCAGTTTGGTGTGATCACTAGTGATGGTAACGTTATATCTATCTCGTTAAATATCTGTCTTTTCAGATGAGTATAGCTCATCATATAAGTATCTATCGTCGTATGACTGTTTATAATAATCAAAATTCCATCTTTCTCTCTTTATATATATATATATATATATATATATATATAAAGAGAGAAAGATGGAATTTTGATTATTATAAACAGTCATACGACGATAGATACTTATATGATGAGCTATATTCATCTGAAAAGACAGATATTTAACGAGATAGATAGATAGATAGATAGATAGATAGATAGATAGATAACAAACATTATATAAATATATATAGAGAGAGAGAAAGAGAGAGAGAAAGAAAGAAAGATTTAATCTTGATTATTATAAGCCCAGTCAAGCGTCGATGGATACTTATACGATGGTATATCAGCCAGTTGAGTGCCATACGTAATACACGCTTTGGGAGATTATGTCTCGGAAGAGACATGATTGATGGGCAGCAGATTATCTCGCAGTAAGATGGCATTGCTTTCTGCTGCAGACTAGTTGCCAGCCAAGGCTACAGAACCCAATCTGTTCTGCTATTTAACCCATAGCAAGATGGAAAAGATAAGAATTGATACCTTTATCAAGAGTATTTGCGCTTAAGTGGATACAAGGATTTCAAATGGAATTCGAACTCGGCTTCCCGATTTGTCTTTCGAAGTCGATATCCACTGCACCACAACGCAGATGAGATATATCCAACTGTAAAGACAGATAGTTAACGAGGTTACATAGATAGATAGATAGATAGATAGATAGATAGATAGATAGATAGATAGATAGATACGAATAGACTGGGATAGATAGATAGATAGATAGATAGATAGATAGATAGATAGATAGATAGATAGATAGGGATAGATAGAGATAGGGATAGATAGATAGATAGATAGATAGATAGATAGATAGAGGGATAGATAGGGATAGATAGATAGATAGATAGATAGATAGATAGATAGATAGATAGATAGATACGAATAGACTAGGATAGATTGATAGATAGATACGAATAGACTGGGATAGATAGATAGATAGATAGATAGATAGATAGATAGATAGCCAACATATATATATATATATATATATATATATATATATATATATATATGAACTGCGTTTATTTTTAGTAACTGTTATCGTTGCTTAGCAAAGTTTTATGTAAAACACAAGCGTCGCCGATGGTGGATGTTTTATGTTAACGTCCTTGTAACCTCTCTGATGATGGTTGATGTGAGCTGAAAGCTTAGACACCAACTAAATAAATAAAAAATTATCCAAATGTTGGAAGATTTTTGTTTTTATTTTTACCTGAAATCAAAGTCAAAATACGATGTTTAGAACGGCTCATGATTAAATATAATAGACATTCATTGTCTCTTATATTTAACAGTATATGTTTAGAAAAAATATATATATATATAAAGAGAGAAACAAGTAATACGGCGGTAGATATTTATATAAGTGTTATTCAACTGTAAGGACATATTTAACGAGATGTTTTGATAGATAGATAGATAGATAGATAGATAGATAGATAGATAGATAGATAGATAGATAGATAGAAAAGCTTCTTACCAAAGGACAGACAGATAATGAATATACAGAGATAAATATATATATATATATATATATATATATATATAGAGAGAGAGAGAGAGAGAGAGAGAGAGACTAGGATAGATAGATAGATAGATAGATAGAAAAGCTTCTTACCAAAGGACAGACAGATAATGAATATACAGAGATAAATATATATATATATAGAGAGAGAGAGAGAGAGAGTGAGAGAGAGAGAGAGAGAGACTAGGATAGATAGATAGATAGATAGATAGATAGATAGATAGATAGATAGATAGATTTGAACATGTCTAATTTATTATACAAATGTATATGCATGACAAGATTCCCAATATGTAAAAGTTTCGAAAGCAATCATTAGAACGGAGTAAGAAGCTATGGAAAAACACAAGAACAGAGCACAGGTGATAGTATTTATTGCAGAAATTGCAGAAAGGAAATAAGACACATGTAACGATAAGTTAGAAAAGCTGTCATAAAAATTCAGGGATAAGAATAGGAAATTACCAACGAATTATGAACTTATACCTGCGCTTTATTGATTATGCGAAGTCGTTTGACAAAATACACCACAAAGAACTGATGGAGATGCTCGGCAGCCTGGACATATTTGAACAAGACTTGACAGTAATAAAGAATCTTCACTGGCAGCAAACCGCTTGCATACGAACAGGTAATGAATTGATTAATGTTATGTTGCATGTACAGAACTATGGTGGAATACATGCAAACAATGGAATTGTAGTAAATTGGTATATTACCAGGAAGAGTAGTATTTACAAAAGAGGTCGTTAGTAGAATACAGGAACAAGGGTTTTAGACGTGCGTATTGTCGTGGGACGTAAGAGTCTGACCAATAGCACACTTCCGGTTCACTACCGGAAATACTCGACTGACTTGTTACTCGGCTAACTTCGGTGGTCTTCCCCGAGGTATCATCACTACTACTTTATATAGTGCTTGGAACGGTCCATTATTGTAGACAAAGGTAGAGAGCGCCCCAACAAGTAAATATACAAAGATAGAAAGGGGCGTAAAACAAGGATGTGTCACGCCCCTTTCGATCTGTTCAACTTGTACAGCGAGAATATTTTGAGGACCCTACAAGTCATGCCTGGATTTGTAATCGAAGGCCACAATTTAAACAACCTAAGGTACGCAGATGATACAGTGCTGATAGCAGACACAGAAAGGAAACTACAAGGCCTCTTACAGAAGGTAGCAGAAGAACGTAACAAGCAAGGACTAGAAATAAACTGCACGAAAACTGAATGCATGGTCATCAGTAAAAAGGGCAGCCCAAAATGCCAAATACAGATCGGGGATACCAGAATCAAGCAGGTACGAAAATTTAAATAACTGGGAATCGTTATAACAGAAGACGGAAATTGCGACACAGAGAGCGGAAGGTGAATTGGCATGGCGAAGGAAGTATTCCAGAAGTTGAGTAAAGTATTAAGAAACAGGACAATTTCGCTAGAAACTGGATTTCTACGTGATGTCCGTCCTTCATTATGGCAGTGAATGCTGGACAATACCATCAAAGATGAAAGAATAACTTGAAGCAACTGAAATATGGTTCTACATAAGGATGCTGCAAATATCATGGATCGAGCATGTGAGCAATGATGAGGTCTTGGAAATGATGGAAACAGAAAGGAAATTAATACTGAACATCAGGAAGAGACAGCTGAAGTTCCTGGGACAGGCAATGAGGAAGGAGGGCATGGAGAACCTGATACTAACAGGCCAGATAGAGGGAAAAAGAGACAGGGGAAAGCAGGGGATAACATATTTGAAGGACCTAATCAGGTGGATGACAGAACGAGGATTGCACGGTGTAACATGAGAAGACATGCTAAGAACCACCAGGGATAGGGAAACGTGGAAAGCCATGATCGCCTAAGTCCTGAAGGGACAGGGTACATAGAAGAAGAAGAAGAAGAAGAAGAAGAAGAAGAAGAAGAAGAAAGTTGACTGAAATGTGGAAATGCGCATAATCCCTCGAAAAAAAAAAAAAAAGATAAATTCATAAACCCCAGTAAAAGAAATAAAAACAAAATCGACATTAATGAAAAAAGAAAATAAGATGGAGCACATAGTGGTAAGGATGAAGGCGAGAAGAGAATTTTAAGGTGTTATCGCTTCTTATCTTTATCCAAATGTTTTCTCTACTTAATCTAGTAATATGCTTAACAGTATAATACACCTGCTCATCATACCGAATGTATCGGTGATAGGACAAGTGGATCTCGGACAATTGCATACCTATACATATGCGTCCCTTGACAAAAGCGTCCTTAGATAATTGCATACCTCAGATAATAGTTTTTATAAACTTTAAAAGCAATTATCATGAATTTTTAAAAAACAGGTAATAATCGCACATTTTTTTTTAAAAAAAGGAATAAAATTAAAAAATTAAAAAATTAAAATTTTATTTTTGTTATAAATAAAATGTTTCAAAACATGTTTTAAAAATTGAAAATGATTGCAGTTTCGCAAATTAATCAAGTTATGAATGTTGTGATTTACTTTTAATAAATTTATCTTTTTTTTTCAGGATTATACTTAGTTGATAGCGCCATGATTCTCTTACTTGAAGTTTTATTTTTAATGACAGAAATGTTAACTATCTTTTTGATTTATTAGAATAATTAAAAAATGATTTGGAATTAGCAAATCTTAAGCAAATATGGTAACTTCCAAAAATTACTAGTGGTACGCAATTATCCAGGGACCCATTTGTCTAGGGACACAAATGTCCGTCCACCGATTTTTTTTTTAAATTTTTTTTAAAAAAAGGAATAAAATTAAAAATTAAAAATATTAAAAAAATTTATTTTTGTTATAAATAAAATGTTTCAAAACATGTTCTAAAAATTGAAAATTATTGCAGTTTCGCAAATTAATCAAATTATGAATGTTGTGATTTATCCCCTTTTAATAAATTTTTTTTTTCAGGATTACACTTCGTTAATAGCGCCATGATTCACTTGCAGTTTTATTTTGGATGGCAGAAATGTTAACTATCTTTTTGCTTTTTTAGAATAATTAAAAAATGATTTGCAATTAGCAACTGTTAAGCAAATATGGTAACTTCTATTGAAGTTCTGGTTCCATTTCTATTGACAAAATAGTCAAAGAATTTAATGTGTTTTCAGTCCTCGTTATAAATAATACTGATCACATTACAGATTCTCCGTTGGATTTTGTCAAGGACCCCTTTATGTATAGCAGGGGCACCCGACCAGACATAGCAGCAGTATATTAATATAAATTAATAATATACTTCGTTGATGGCGCCATGATTCACTTACTTGCATTTTTATTTTGGATGGCAGAAATGTTAACTATCTTTTTGCTTTATTAGAATAATTAAAAAATGATTTGGAATTAGCAAATCTTAAGCAAATATGGTAACTTCCAAAAATTACTAGTGGTACGCAATTATCCAGGGACCCATTTGTCTAGGGACACAAATGTCCGTCCACCGATTTTTTTTTTAAATTTTTTTTAAAAAAAGGAATAAAATTAAAAATTAAAAATATTAAAAAAATTTATTTTTGTTATAAATAAAATGTTTCAAAACATGTTCTAAAAATTGAAAATTATTGCAGTTTCGCAAATTAATCAAATTATGAATGTTGTGATTTATCCCCTTTTAATAAATTTTTTTTTTCAGGATTACACTTCGTTAATAGCGCCATGATTCACTTGCAGTTTTATTTTGGATGGCAGAAATGTTAACTATCTTTTTGCTTTTTTAGAATAATTAAAAAATGATTTGCAATTAGCAACTGTTAAGCAAATATGGTAACTTCTATTGAAGTTCTGGTTCCATTTCTATTGACAAAATAGTCAAAGAATTTAATGTGTTTTCAGTCCTCGTTATAAATAATACTGATCACATTACAGATTCTCCGTTGGATTTTGTCAAGGACCCCTTTATGTATAGCAGGGGCACCCGACCAGACATAGCAGCAGTATATTAATATAAATTAATAATATACTTCGTTGATGGCGCCATGATTCACTTACTTGCATTTTTATTTTGGATGGCAGAAATGTTAACTATCTTTTTGCTTTTTTAGAATAATTAAAAAAAGATTTGGAATTAGCAAATCTTAAGCAAATGTGGTAACTTCCAAAAATTACTAGTGGTACGCAATTATCCAGGGACCCATTTGTCTAGGGACACAAATGTCCGTCCACCGTTTGAAAAATATCAAGACTTACTTCGTTTCGATACATATTTTTTTATATTGTCTATATTTCTGCGATGAAGTATTTACATTATTTAAATTGTTCGAACTGTTCTCATCTTTATTGTTATATTCACGACATTTCGGTCGTTTTACACTCCGACCTTCATCAGATGACTGGAATTTTGAACCGAACACTTTATTTCGATCACTGGGAAAGATTGTTCTCGTTCCATGAGTCATGCAACTTCCGGATCGTGATAGGGAGAGGCACGGTAGACCACCGCGCTGCAACTGTATAGACGATATATTGATGTAGATCTCACGCTGTAGTCGCACTAGTTTGTTTTTGTTATAAATGCAATGACAGATTAACAATGTTAAAAAGAAAAACATCTTTCCAAAACTGAAAATTATTGTAGTTTTACAAATTAATCAAAAGTTACGAATGTTATGATTTATCCCCTTTTAATGAATTTATCGTCTTTTTCTTTTTTTCTTCCTTTTTTTTTTTTCAAGATTATACTTATCTAAAGTGCATTGTGCTGTAATGGATATCGGCTCGAGATGAGAAAACGGAGAGTCGAGTTCGAATTCCAGCAAGGCATTAATCCATCTCTTCTCCCTCCAGATATGGGTTGAATAGCAGAACAGATGGGGTTCTATAGCCTTGGTTGGCAACCAGTCTTCAGCAACAAGAAATGGCAATCTACAGCATGAAAATATTCTGCCTAGTCAATCATATCTTAAAAAAGAGATGATGGCCCAAACAAGTATAACGAAAGACTGATTTATTCTAGTGGGGAGTGGAGTACTGCTGCCATTTATGGTCAGGTGCCCCTGCCGTTCTCCTCAGTGTTCTTGACAAGCTCCAAAGGAGAGTCTGTAATGTGATAGGTACTGATCTGGCGGCTCGACTGCAGCCACTTCCCCATCGTCTTCTATAAATACTTTCTTGGCTTCTGCTCGGATGAGCTTAAGTCACTGATGCCTCCTCAACAGGTGTTTACTCGTGCAACCAGACTGGCAACTGGGTCCCACCCATTCACAGTCAGGTTAGCCAAATGCAGACGATAATTCTACTCCTGCAGCTTCCTCTCTCGCACTTCCCGCCTGTGGAACTCACTCCCGTATTCTTGCTTTCCTGACGGCTACAACCTCCAGAAATTTAAATGCAAAGTCAATACTCATCTACTAACCACTGGCCTCTAGCTCTCTCCCCTCCCCTGTATAACCTTCCCTTTCTCTCTACCTATGTATCTGTCATCGCATCTGCTTTCTCAGCTTTCTATTGTTCCTTTCTAACTAGTTTGTACTCCTCACTCTTTTCTAATTAATCTTTTTACATTTATGTAACCCCCTGCACATCAGTGGCGTTTCCGCCTTGCTCGGGGTGAAATGATAAAAAAAAACCACTTAATAATGGACTCTTCTTAGCCTATATTAACCGACAGCTAATTACTCTCGAGGACAGAGCGGGGACGCCAGAGACACTGGTTTCCAGTATGACTTCAGTTCAGCTCAGCCTAGTCTGTCTGTCGGTCACTTGTAGTCAAGCTATTATTACTCTCTTTCTTTGTATCTCTTTGTATCTGTTTGTATCTCTTGTTGACGTAATATGTGTCCTTGACCTATCACCGTGTTGACTCATTTTATGGTCCCATACCGGGTCCATATCAACTGGCAACGAAGATATAAGAATTCACGCAGGGAAGGAAAACCTTTTTCTTTGACCACTGTCGATATATCAACGAGTGACGAAGATATAAGGATTCATGCAAGAAAAGAAAATCTTTTTTCTTTAACCACTATTGCCACATATCAACTAGCAACGTGGGAAATACGGAAATTGCGAACATCAAAGGTTGAACGTGGATTTCAAGTACCAATAAGTACCACATATAATCGGTCGAAAAAACGAAGTATCAAGAAAGGAAAAATATATACCCCATCTAAACTAGCCTGCAACTAATTAAAAAAAAAAAGGAAAAAATTCAATATTTGAATGAAAAAAAAACAGGTAATAATCGCACTTTTTTAACAAAAAAAGGAATAAAATTAAAAAATTAAAAAATTAAAATTTTATTTTTGTTATAAATAAAATGACAGATTAACAGTGTTTCAAAAAATGTTTCAAAAACTGAAAATTATTGCAGTTTCACAAATTAATCAAGTTATGAATGTTGTGATTTATCCCATTTTAATAAATTAATCTTTTTCTCAGGATTATACTATGTTAATAGCGCCATGATTCTCTTACTTGAAGTTTTATTTTTGATTGCAGAAATGTTAACTATCTTCTTGCCTTTTTAAATAAAAATTGATTTGCAATTAGCAAATCTTAAGCAAATATGAAGCAACAGACGGATTTGCAAGAACAAGTCTTTAAAAGGACCGAGGAACGAAAAAGTCAAACTGAAGAGTTACTTCTTAAACAAACTGAGAACGATACTGCTTTTTCCCAGAGTACTATCTGGAGTACGATGGAAATTTTTGAGAATGTACCTGAAGACGAAAGAACCTTTGATGCTTTTTATAGGCGGTACGAGGATTTATTTAACGTCGACTGTAATAATTGGCCAAATTCCAAGAAAGTGCGTTTATTACTAAGGAAGTTGGGTACAGTAGAGCACAGCAGGTTTGTTGATTTTATCCTCCCCCAAAAAACAACAGACCTGGAATTCTCAGAAACAGTCAAACTACTGTCGGAATTATTTGGGCTGAACACATCACTTTTTCATAAAAAATGGAAGTGCCTAAATTTATTCAAAGAGGATCAGCAGGAATATGTAACATTTGCCGCTACGGTAAATAAATAGTGTAAAGATTTCAAATTAACGGAATTATCTGCTGACGACTTTAAATGTCTAATTTTTGCTCAAGGTTAGACGTCGAGTGCTAACAAAACCAGAAAATGAGCCGTATTTAACCCTCCAAAAATTAATAGAAGACTGCCAGAGGGTCGTACCCGTAAAAAGTGACTCTAGGAATATCGAGGAGTCAGGAGTCGCTCATATAAAAAAAATTATGAACAGATAAAAATGCCACTCCCTGGAAAAAGCGAAAAGAAAATACCGTGACAAGCATACTATAAGACAAGAAAATTCACCACCAGGTCCGTGTTACATTTGCGGAAAATTACACTGGATGAGGTTCTGCCTGTCCAGAAAGAAAAAAATCTGTCAGAATTGCGGTAAAGCTGGCCATATAACATCAAGTTACTGGTATGCGAAAAAAACAAAGAATAAAATAAGGCAGACGCAGTCAAGCGATAAAAAAGATGGAAATTTGCGCAAATATGTAATCGTGAAAATATTAGATAAAACAATTAAATTCCAGCTGGACAGTGGATCTGACCTGACGATGATAAATTTGCATAAGTGGTGGCGACTGAAAAAGCCAGCTTTATTGGGAACTAACAAAACGGAACGCTCTGTGACAGGTGAAAAAATAAACATTTTAAGAAAAGTATCTTTCGCGGTAACATTAAATGGAACAACTAAAAAATTGAGAGCACATGTGATGAAAAATCCTGAAAATTTGTTCGGTACAGATTGGATTGAAAAGTTAATATTTGTGGGACTGTCAAATGAGCAAAATAGAAACCACAACGTCCAACATTAAAGAACTGAAACTGGAACAAAAGAAAAAATTACCGGAAGTTTTTTCAGGCGGCTTAGGGAAATGCACTAAAATAAAAGCTCAATTCAAGTTAAAGGATAATGCAGAGCCCGTGTTCAAAAAGAAGAGGAACGTTCCGTTCGCAGCGGTAAACCAAATAAACGAAGAATTAGACAGATTAGTAAATGCAGGTATCCTGTTTAAAATTGATTTTTCGGAATGGGCTGCTCCAGTGGTATACGTTAAGAAGAAGTAAGATCAAATCAGAATATGTGTTGATTTTTCGACGGGTTTGAACGCCTCGTTAAAAGACCATCATTATCCTCTACCTACCCCCGAAGAAATATTCAACAAATTAAACGGGGGCAAAATGTTTTCAAAACTCGATTTATCAGACGCTTACCTACAAATCCAGGTTGACGAAAAATACTCCAAACTGCTGTGTTTAAATACACATAGAGGTCTATATAAATTTAATAGATTGGCTTTTGGGGTCAAGATCGGGCCTGCTATTTTTCAACAGGTCATGGACACCATGCTGGGCAACCTTGATTTCACAACTGCCTATCTTGACAACATTCTAGTTACGAGTGAATCAGTGAAAGTTCATAAAGAGCATATAATAAGTGTACTCGATAGAATCTAGGAATATGGTTTTAAAATTAAAGAAGCTAAGTGCGAATTTTATTTAACCCAAATAAAATATTTAGGACACATTATTGATAAAGACGGTCGACGACCGGATCCTGATAGAGCTACGGCGATTAAAGACAGCCCCGGATAATGTACAAGCACAGCAAAGCTTTTTAAGCCGAGCAAAGTATTCATAAAGAACATACATAACTTGAGAGCTCCGTTGAATGATCTTTTAAAGGAAGATAAAATCTGGAATTGGACACCAGAATATGAATTAGCATTCAAGAAAATAAAAGATACACTTACGCCAGACCTTTCCCTCGCCCACTATAACCTAAAATTGGATATTATAGTAGCGAGCAATGCCAGCTCTTATGGCATTGGCGCCTGTATATTACATAAACTTCCGGACAGAACGAGAAAACCGATAACGCATGCTTCCCGATCTTTGCTGCCGGCAGAAAGGCAGTATTCACAGATCGAAAAAGAAGCATTAAGTATAATCTTTGCTGTGACCAAATTCCACAGATATCTGCATGGCAGACATCTTACTCTACAAACCGATCACAAGCCGCTGCTGACGATATATGGGAGTAAAAAAGGATTGCCTGTGTACACCGCTAACAGACGCATTCGATGGGGAACAATATTGTTGAAATACAATTTCAAAATCGAGCATTTGCCTTCCAAGAATATTTGCCACGCTGACGGATTATCCAGATTCCTAAAAATAAAGAGTTTTTCGAAGATTCGATAATCGCAACATTGAGAACGGATTGCGAAATAAAAATATGATCGCCAACACCATAAGAGAGAAACCAGTGACATTATCCGACATTAAAAAGGGAGGCTCCGAAAGACGAGTTTATTATGTCTACTAAGAATAAAATTTACAAAAAATACTCAAGTGTGCTCGAGGTTTTTTCTCTTTGTGATGAGGTACTATTATACAACGAAAGAGTGGTCATACCAAGAAGTTTACAAAAGAAAATCCTTCGGGACCTTCATACGAGACATCCTGGAAAAGATCGAACTAAAAGCCTCATGCGATGTTATGTCTACTGGACTAACATGGACAGAGATATCACAGACATGATTGATGCATGCAAAGAGTGTGTGTTTGCTGCTAAATCTCCACCAGTTACGTACAAGCCTTGGCTGAAGACGAACCAGCCATGGCAGAGGATACATGTCGATTTTGCGGAACCATTAGAGGATCACTATTACCTCATAGTCGTAGACAGCCACACATGCTTTTCTGCGTGAACTGTTTGCACATTTCGGCCTTGTGGGTTGCGTAGTAACTGATAAAGGAATGAAGTTCACATCTTGCGAATTCAAACAATTCTGCGAAATGTTTCACGTGAACCATATCACGACTGCACAATAACACCCTAGGTCCAATGAGCAAGCGGAACGTTTCGTCGACACATTGAAACGAGCACTTGAGAAAGCACAGGGCACACCTACTGAGAAGGCACTGCAACAGTTTCTGCAGGTGTATAGAATTACTCCAAATCACAATACACCAGCCGGACTTTCACCGGCAGAAACGATGTTTACGAGAAAAATCAGATCAGTTTTCGAAAAGCTTATCCCCAAGCAAGCTAAATTCAAAAAGACAATCACACTTCCCAGAAAACGTTACTCTTGTGGCGAAAAAGTACTTTTCAAAGTATACAAAAATAACATGACGATTTGGGAAGTGGGCACTATAAAACAAAGAGTGGGAGACCTGGTCTACATGATACAAAGGTCCCAAGAATATATATAAGCGACACCAAAATCAAATGTCGGACAACTGACATAAATGATTCACTACCGTCAAATGAAGAGCCGATGGAGATTTTCAACCTCGAGGCACCCCAAGTTTCACCCAAAAAAGGCGATCTAGTAGGAAAAGAAAGTTCACGGATCCTTTGATTGTCGACCCTAACGAAAAAAATATTAAACAGCTTTTCGGGGGAAAAGCTCTTGGAATCGAGTATTGTGGAGAGTTGATCTTTGCTTATATTAACCGATAGTTAATTACTCTCGAGGACAGAGGCGGGGCGACCGAGACACTGGTTTCCAGTACGACTTCAGTTCAGCTCAGCTTTAGTCTGTCTGTCATTTGTAGCCAAGTTTTTATTACTCCTTTTTGTATCTCTTTATATCAATTTTCATCTCTTGTTGACGTAATAAATGTTCTTACCCTACTACCGTGTTGACTCATTATTTTATGGTCACATACCGGGTCCATATCACTTATCTAATAACACCATGATTCTCTAATTTTCAGTTTTATTTTTAACTAGCAGTATAGCCCGGCGTTGCTCGGGTGTAATAAAAGCTTTATATTTTGAACACACTTTTATGGCTTCAACGAAATATATACTCTGAATAGGTATTGTTAGCTCGTTGATTTTGCTTAGCGGCATATCAACCTCTATGGGTTACAAGCAGTATAGCCCGGTGTTGCTCGGGTGTAATGAAAGCTTTAAAACTAATCCATGGTCCTGGAGCTCAGACTCTTTGGACGTTGGCACGAAAGACTAAAAAGCAATAGTTGTTTCCAGTTAAAGCGAAACCGTAGCCTGAAAGAAAAATGAATGGATGTAAGTCAAATTTTGATTTCCTGGTATCGATATCAAATAGGTTTTTTCGTCGTAAACTGAATGTTTGAAGGCTAAATAAGTCTTCTGAGTAAATGGTTTCATGGCTGAGACTAAGAACTACAATTATACCTACTTAGAGCCAAACCCAAAGCAAAAACTAAAACAAAAGGGCTGAAAAATATACAGACATACAGGCAGATAAACAGACACACACACAAACATCTTGCCTTTTTTATATCTATATATATTATCGATTTTCTGCACTATTGTAAAAACTGCAACCTTGAAACTTCTGAATATCGTTTCTTATGTCTTTGTCTATGAGTGTATCAAATTTGATTAAAATCGGACCACTCCTTCTATAACCCGATTTTTTCGATTATCGATTTTCGATATTTATCGGGGGTAACTAGACACAAAAGCTAGCTAAGAACACTCGCAGACGCTTGTAGTACAACTGTGTAAAATTTCAAGGAAATCGGTTCAGCCGTTTCGGAGTCTATAGGTAACGAACACACACACACACACACACACACACACACACACACACACACACACACACACAAAGTTCCATTTATAAATAAGTTCAGATTTAGATACCAGAATTGTCATATTAACTCTATTTTTGCTTGTTTATTTGTGTTGTTTTCTGAGACCGATTGTAGTAATCTGTTCCTTTCTGTGTGATGAATTGTGTCAGCGCTATCAACTAACCTCTCAAGGTTGTTTCTTCTGACATAAGGACTAAAATTTTCGGGATCATCGTCTGTAATTTGTCTATCTACGCCTTTTTTTTATAGAATCGGCCATAGTCAGTCAGTCAGGTAAATGAATTTGATCGTGGTCGTCCGGGAATTTCAAGGATGAAATCTCTTATGAGAAGTTAAATATACTGGATCAAAATGTATCTAGACATTGAAAAATGAATAAAAACCCGCAGAGGTAGTGCTCGGGTAGTCAAAACCCTTACCACGAAATTACAACTACAGCCAAAGTCAGATACTCTGTAGTCTAAACTGCATAAATTTTGCAGGTCCAATAAACGGGTTGCATTATCGTGTGGTAGTAGTTACTAAGTGATCTGAAATTTGTAAGGGCAAAAAAGCAATTTCCATGTTTACAACGAACGTTTTACATAGATTGTTTGAAATATACGGCATTCCGGATAATGTTACACAATTCACTGCTTATGGATGTAAAGAATTTTGTAAAATGTTCTTGATTGAGCATATTAGTACCCCTTCGTATCACTCAAGGTCAAACGGACAAGCTGAACGTTTTCTGGGTATTTTCAACAGAGCTTTGAAAAAAGGCAAATAATGAAAAATTGAATGAAGAAGCACTCTCAAAAGATTATACCGGAGAAAATTTAATCCTAATACACTCGAAGTTCTGTGTACGCCAAGTGTCATCGGCTGAATTGACATCCGCAAGAAAAATTAAATCGGTGTTTCTATATAAATTTTGTGTATTTGGTCAGCAAATGTTCTTTTGCACGTGTCAGATTAGATAAGCTGTAAACATTTTGTCTGCTTATTTTTAATAAAATACGTTCATACTCACGGATAATCTTTCGCGTATTATATCAGATCGGTGCAAAAGTTTTTGCTGGTTTGTAAAAGGGGTATTTTAAATCATTGTAATTTATTTTGTGCATATTGTTATTACTTAAGCATATCACCATGATTAATTTATAACTTTTTCTTTCATATTATTAAAGCCTCATTCATATTTTTCCGCAATGTTTTCACCCATGTTCTCCAGAGAACCTGCGACAACGTGTTTCTTGTTGCGAATCTTTGCTTTCAGGATACCTTCAGGTACCATTTTTGGGTAGGCTTGTCACAGGTGATGAGAATTGCCATTTTGTCCCGTTCTGCATATTCTCCTGACCTAGCTCCCTCGGATTATAACTTATTTCGAGGCTTGCAAAACCATTTAGATGGCCTTAGGTTAACATCACGAGACGAGATTGAAGATGAGTTAGTTTCATATTTCACATCAAAACCTGAAGAATTTTACAAGCGACGCATTTATAAGCTCGTTGACAGATGGAATCAAGTTATAGAGAGCAAAGGTCATTGTTGTTATGAACAAAGATTTTCAAAAACACACAGTTTTTCATTTTCAATATGAAATTTTAAATTGGCAAAAACTTTTGCACCGACCTGATAATTGAAAGATGTCACAAATGAGCTGTAACGTTGACAGATTCATTCATTTCTCAATATTTCCAAATACTATCAATCTCCTTCTGAGATCATCTTCAGAATTGTGAATTGTGGTAACAAAAATAACCGCAAAACAGTGTTGCTAAAATTACTGTAAATAATATATAGCTATATTCTATAGCTCTTCTTATTTGTAGATGTAAGTTTCTAATTATATACATACATATACATGTGTATGTGCGTGTGTGTGTGGGTTACGGAAATTAACAAAGATTAACGAAATAGTTATAAACAAACCGACAATTTGAAATTATTTATTTGAACATTATTTTTGATCGATACTCGTATTTAAGTAGATATTCTGTTTTATAATCAAACAGTATTATGTATTTATTTCTATCGGCTTGATTAGTTACGAAAATGTGTGTTATTCGGCAGGATTCGAACCTGTGACTGCTATCCACATAGGGGAAGCCAGCAATTAATCTGGCGCGTCTTAGACCTCTCGACCACAAATCCTGCAGAATGACACACATATTCGTAACAAAAATCTATCGTAAATAATCTGGCCGGTAGAAATAAATATCTAATACTGTTTGATTATAAAACAGAGTATCTATGTCCAAACGAAAAATTTCATATATATATATGAAATATATATTTCATATATATATTTTCCTGACGATCCATTTGGTGAAACCTTGGTAGGTCCGTTGGCTCTAGGTTAGCTTCTTACTGATTTATTTGCTCTGCTATTGTATTGAGCGCTTTACGTGTTAGGTTCCTAGTCTAGGGGTTTTTTTCTTTCGACTAGTACTTTGACTAATGTTCAAGTGCTTAGCTCGTTTCTGTTTTTGTTTCCATTTTTTCCCCTCCGCGTTTATACTCGGTGGGTTTTTCGAGACATGTTCAAAGATATATATATAGTGTCATCCGCAGACAGATCTGTTTCGTTGTATCACAGTTCATCAGTACGGTTAGACTCCGATTGCTCCTTATATATATATATATAGTTTCTGGTCATAATTAAATTAGACTAGTATTCAATTGTATAAAAAGGTGTTCAATACAATTATATTGTAGAACGTTTTTATATTGTACAACTTTTGAATATTTTTCATTTAGAAGTGAAGAGTTATTTCTGCAACCAAGATTTCAACCTTTCGGTATTTTCAACCTTACCAGGGTAGGGATGTCTGCAGATTGTGCCAAGAAGAAGAGGTAGCCATTATGTTGTTTCCAGAAGAAGAAAAAAGATTAATGAATGAAAGATCAGAAATAATATCAAGATGTAATCCCACCTATAAATACATCTTAGGATCATACAAACCTGAATGAAAGTGCTTTAAGATCCTTAAGTAACGCCTCCCTAATTTTGAACATTTTTGGATGCTTTAAAATTCCATTCGCGCGTTCGTAAAAATCCCTGTTTGTACGTTTAAAAAACCTTGGAAATTCAATTATTTTAAACCGTCTGAAGATACCGAAAGGTTGAAACCTAGGTTGCGAAAATAACTCATTTCCAAATGCAATATATATATATATATATATATATATATAGAGAGAGAGAGAGAGAGAGACAGACAGACAGAGAGAGAGACAGAGAGAGAGACACAGAGAGAGGAAAATTTGAATAAAAACAGTTACCACTTCTACCTACGATTTATGCATAATTCTTCAGCAATGAATTGAGTTCTTTCGGTGACTGGCATGTGTATACACCGCTTATATATAATACTTTGATTCCATGAGCCTATGGCTTGGGGGTTAGCGACTCTGACTGACAGCAAATCTGTCGGTTTTCGATCCCTGCCAGATCCAAGTGGATGTCTAACCACACTGATAAGCTGTGATACAGCGAAACTGGCTTTATATATATATATATATATATATATATATATATTGTGTCATCAGCATAGATACCAAACTGAGAACCGATACCATCAGGAAGGTCATTGATACCAATTAGAAACAATGTAGGATAAAGGATAAAACCCTGAGGGCCACTTGCATGAATCAAAAATGATCGTGAACAGTGGCCGTTCAGGACAATATTCACTTTCCTAGTCGATAAGAATGACAGAATCAGTTCAAAAATTTGTCTGGAGACACTATATCCTTTCAACAGAGGAAGAACATTATGTAATACAAAGAAATTTTGTTTCACCGAAAACAAATCGGCTACTGTATTTCCGATTCAAGATAAATACAAAGAAGAATCTGCGATGTTATTGGCTCTAATCTGGTATCCAAGTTTCAGTCATTGTCCCATCATTGTAACATATCTTCACTGTGGCTTTTTTCTTTAAATACTTTCATGATAACTGTCCAGGGGATCTTTATCTTTGTTCCCTCAGCTTAACGAATTTAAGTGCAGTACTCGATTGTCAGATAAGTCTCGTCATTTTATACTTAGAGTGGCTAAATGTAACCGTAAGTTCTAGGCTGACAGTTTCCTCTGTTGCACTTCTCGCATGTAGAACTCTCTCCCGGTTTCTTGTTTTTAGACAAAATTAATCTTCAAAATCTTTATGAAAATTGTCATCTTCTGCCTTCTTAAGTGCTGTTCTTTTATTGTTCTTAATATTCTTCTTAATAGTGTTTTATTTACACCCATATTCTTTTGCAAAAAGTAACCACTTGCTTCTTTTCGATTTTATTGCCTTGCTTGTGTTGAAATGATTAAAAAAAACTAGAAACTAGCTGAAAAGTTTCAATAGACGAACAAACAGCGTAATGTTTTTTCTCGTAATTGTTCCATAGATAGATAGATAGATAGATAGATAGATATGTCTGGTAATAGCATTGACGCATGAAATTGGCAGAATTCCTATTTATTATCTCTCTCTCTCTCTCTTTCTCTCTCTCTCTCTCTCTCTTTCTATATATATATATATGTGTGTGTGTGTGTGTGTGTGTGTGTGTGTGTGTGTTTGTGTGTGTGTGTGTTTGTGTGTGTGTGTAATTAAAAATTTCGAAACATAAAAATTTCTGTGTCGCAATGTCAATTAAATTAATTTAAAATAAAAACAAATTCAACTAAACACACACACACACACACACACACACACACACACATATATATATATATATATATATATATATATATATATATATATATACGTCATCCATATACAAACCTGTTTTGCTGTATCACAGCTCATCAGTGTTACTAGACATCCACTTGTTTCTGGCCGGGATCGCAACACAACCGATTTGTTGTCAGTCAGAGTAGTTAACCCCTAAGCTATAGGTGTATGAAATCTGATAAGTGAAATTTTAGCGTGTTGCATATAAGCGGTGTATACACACCGCCAGTCACCGAAAGAAGCAAAATCATTGCTGAAGAGTAATGCATATATATAATCACTTCAGACGTTATTTCTAGTTCAAACCCATATTTGACTATTCATTTATAAGCATATATATCTACATATATATATACATTATATTTATATATATATTCGTCTGAATATTCGTGACATAATGTTAAAAATTAAATTCTTAAAGAAAAGTATTCGCTTGCTGTTATAATAAGAGATATATAAATACATCTTATATATTAAAATGGATCCATAAGCAAAGTGCATTTCTGGTCAAACTATAATAATAATAATAATAATAATAATAATAATAATAATAATAATAATAATAGTGACAGTTTTGATTTTTGTTTTTAGAAATCCAGTACTTAAGATACAAATATGCAAAACTCTCGTGTCAGTAGAATTTCGTCAATCGAAATTGAAATGCCAAATCTACTCAACCCGATGAATTCTAGCCAGTAGTTTCGTAAGTTAGATCCCCAAGGGAGATTTAATAAAAGAATAATCGAAGCTCGGTAAATCGCATTTAAAAACAGAAGTAGAGATTTTAGTCATTTCAAAACGTATTGCTTTGATAAAATTGATAAACAAGCATTTATAGTTTCCTTGTCGGCTTGCATTTCGTTTTGGCGTCGCGAAGGAGAGAGAAAGAAAAATATATCAGTAAATTTCGAAGCGAACGAACAACATTGAATATCGCACTTGGTTCGTAGTAAGGCACCTCCCTTCGCGTGCAATGGCAAATTCAGTGCTGCTGCATCAATGGTTGTTTTATCAATTAAACCGCAGTCAAAGATGAGGAGCTTGTCATGGTGAATCGGATCATTTATTTCCGCCTCGATAAGAACAGATCGCCATCTTAACGTCATTAACAAAATTTAATAAACGCAATTTCTCGCGCTTTTTTCCTTTCTCAGGCAAGAACGATTTTTTTTAAGCAGGATTTTTCTTTAATAACCAAAAAATAATTATTTATTTGTTATTATATTCCAATAACATTTTTTATATTCACATCATTCAGACTTTTGTAGTCTTCTTTGTTGCCTTATTCACCACGTTTCAGTCGTTTTACACTCAAGCCTTCTTCAGGTGATTGGAATATTGAAGTGAATATTTTATTTCGCTCACCGAAGTAGAGTATTCTAGTTCCATGGATCATACCACTCAATATCAGTTATCTCCCTTTAACTGACCTCTCTATTTTTTTTTATTATACCCACAGCACTTTGGGTCAAGTCACAGGATCAAACGCATGCTTTTATCCACAGAGCCATGTGTCCTTGAGGACATCAGTGAATGAATATTTGAGACTTATAATCCTAATGTCTCACTGATACGTTTTTAGGTGAGCTTCCGAATCCTAATGAATAGAGCGAGAAGCAGAATCAGGTCAGAGATAGGACAAGAAGTGTGGTTTCGTTAAAGACACGGGAACAAGGAATGCCATATTTATGATTATGATGCTCTCCGAAAGGGCAATACAAATGAAGAAGGACTTATACCTGTGCTTCATTGATTATGCGAAGGCGTTTGACAAAATACGCCACAAAGAACTGATGGAGATGCTTGGCAGCCTGGACATATTTGGATTGCATGGTGTAACAGGAGAAGGCATGGTGTAACAGGAGAAGGCATGGTGTAACAGGTGAAGGCATGGTGTAACAGGAGAAGGCATGGTGTAACAGGAGAAATAAATCGCACGAAAACCGAATGCAAGGTCATCAGTAAAAAGGGCAGCCCAAAATGACAAATACAGAACGAGGATACCAGAATCAAGCAGGTACAAATATTTAAATACCTGGGAAGCGTTATAACAGAAGACGGAAAGTGCGACACAGAGATCCGAAGGCGAATTGGCATGGCGAAGGAAGCATTCCAGAAGTTGAGTAAGATATTAAGAAACAGGACATTTTCGCTAGAAACTAAGAAGAGAGTATTGGATTACTACGTGCTGTCCGTCCTTCAATATGGCAGTGAATGCTGGACAATACCACCAAAGATGAAGTAAAAACTTTAAACAACTCAAATGTGGTTCTACAGAAGGATGCTGCGATTATCATGGACCGAGCATGTGAGCAATGATGAGGTCTTGGAAATGATGGAAACAAAAAGGAAATTAATACTGAGCATCAGTAAGAGACAGCTGAAGTTCCTGGGACACGCAATGAGGAAGGAGGGCTTGGAGAATCTGATACGAACAAGCCAGATAGAGGAAAAAAGAGACAGGGGAAAGCAACGGATAACATATTTGAAGGACCTAATCATGACGGAACGAGGATTGCATGGTGTAACAGGAGAAGGCGTGCTCAGAGCCACCAGGGATAGGAAAACGCGGAAGGCCATGATCGCCTACGTCCTGAAAGGACAAGGCACATAGAAGAAGATATCTTGTTGTTTGAAATTGTTTTTCAGTACCATTGCGCATTACTGATTCCCATACTGTGTTCATTTCTATTCTTCTTCTTCTTTTATGTGCCATGTCCTTTCAGAACGTAGGTGATCATGGCTTTCCGCATCTTCCTATCCCTGGTGGCTCTTAGCACGCTTTCTCCTGTTGCCCCACGCAACCCTCGTTCCGTCATTCACTTGATCAGCTTCTTCAAATATGTTATCCGCTGCTTTCCCCTGTCTCTTTTCCCTCTATCTGGCCTGTTAGTATCAGATTCTCCAAGCCCTCTTTCCTCAATGCATGTCCCAGGAACTTTAGTTGTCGCTTCCTGATCCTCAGTATTAATTTTATTTTCGTTTCCATCCTTTCCAAAATCTCGTCATTGCTCACATGCTTGGTCCATGATATCCGCAACATCCTTCTGTAGAACCACATTTCAGCTGCTTCAAGTTTTTCCTTCATCTTCGAAGATATTGTTTAACATTCACTGTCATATTGAAGAACCGACATCGCATAGCAATCCATTACTCTCCTCTTTGTTTCTAGCGAAATTGTTCTGTTTCTTAATACTTTACTCAACTTTTGGAATGCTACCTTCATCATGCCATTCGGGTCTCCGTGTCACACTTTCCATCTCCTGTTAGAACATTTCCAAGGTATTTAAATTTTTGTACTTGCTTGATTCTAGTATTCCCCACCTGTATTTGGCATTTTGGTTTGCTCTTTTTGCTAATGACTATGCATTAGATCCCAAGTTGGCATGTATGCCGATGACACAACAATCTACTCTCGCATCGATCAAAAACCAGGTGTGGACAACAAGTGAATCTCGCTGCCGTACTTGAAAAGGACCTCCAATCCGTCGTGGCCTGGGGTAGGAAATGGCTGGTAAATTTCAATGCCTCTAAAACGAAGCTGTTATCAACTAACCACCATAGACAATCGCATCTACCTCCCATTAGAATGGGACAGGCTAGCCTCCCAGAGAGTAAAATAATACGCCTCCTTGGCCTTACACTTTCGGCGGACCTCAAATGGAATGACTATATCGAATCCATTGCCAAATCTGCTCGGTTCTCTGTGCAGGGCCCCGAAATTTTTCCCGTCTGAATCTATTCTGCACATATACAAATCTACTATCCGCCCGTGTATTGAATATTGCTGCCATATCTGGTCGGGTGCCCGTGCTGCTCTCTTTGGGCTTCTTGACAAAATACAAAGGAGGATCTGCAACGTGGTTGATACTGACTTAGCAGACCGGCTGCAACCACTCTCTCACCGGCGTGATGTGGCTTCCCTGTGCCTCTTCTACAAGTACTTTCATGGCTTTTGCTCCGATGAGCTTAGATCACTGGTGCCGCCTAAGCAGGAATTTACACGAGATACTAGATTAGCAACTAGGTCCCACCCTTTTACAGTTAAACAAATAAGATGTAACCGTAAATTCTACTCCAACAACTTCTTTTCTCGCGCTTCCCGCTTGTGGAACTCCCTTCCACAAGTCTGCTTTCCCGACAGCTACAGTCTCCAGGTGTTTAAATGTAGGATCAATAGACACCTCCTATCACACTAACTCCCAATTATTCTCAGAACACTCTCATCTACCCAACCCTCGGTATCCTTACCCGCCTATCACCCACCCTCTGACATTTCCTATATTTAATCATCCTTTCTCCACTCTATGTAGCCCCCTGCGCAGTAGTGGCAGTGACATGCCTTGCTCGGGGTGAAACGCTTATAAAAAAAAAAAATTCAGTTTTCTTGCAGTTTATTTGTTTGTTTGTTTTTTTTTTGTTTTTTGTTTTTTGTCACTCTTTCAGCTACTTTCTGTAGAAGGTCTCTCTCAAAGGATTTAAATTCGTCATAATTGGAAACTTGATTTTTCATAAATCTTTTTAAATAAAAACTCTACCAGAATCAGTCAGTTAAGTGCCATACATGATACAAGCTTAGCTGATCATGTCTCTTTTGATCCATGACTGATTAGGTAGATTTTCCTGAAGTAGATTGTCATTTTTTTCTGCGGTAGACTGATTGCCAACTAAGTCTATAGAACCCAATCTATCCTGCTAGAGAGAAGAGATGAATTCATAACTTTCCCAAAACTATTTGCTCATAAGTAAATGCAACGAATTCGACTGGAATTCGAAATCGTCTCTCCAATTCATTACCAAAGCAGGCATTTTTTCTTTACCAGGACAGCCGTTTTTTCATGACTAACACAGCTGTGTTTAATGATCATATGTGCGTTGTGGTGCAATGGATATCGGCTCGGAACCTTGGGAAAGGTATTAATCCGTCTCTTCCCTCCAGTTATGGGTTAAATAATAGGACAGACTGGGTTCTATAGCCTTGGTCGGCAACCAGTCTACCACAGAAAGCAATGGCAAACTACGGTGGGATAATCTTCTGCCCAGTCAGTCATGTCTCTTTCGAGACATGATCGCCCAAGCGTGTATCATGTATGGCACTTAACTGACTGACATTTATTTGCATTCGCAGGGCATCCGTTTTTTTGTTTTTGTTTTTGTTTTCATTAACACGATATCCATTTTTTAAAGGCCAGAAGAACCGTTTTTTTTTTTTTTTTTTTTTTTTACCAGGACATCTGTTTTTTTATAACCAAGACTGACCATTTTCCTTGCCAAGACATTCATTTTTCCATTGCCATGATAACCATTTTAATCATTTCCAGTGCAGCCATTTTCATTACCTGGCCAACCTTTTTTTCCTTGTCATGACAGCCGTTTTTTTTTTTTGTTTGTTTTTTTTACCAGTACAACCGTTTTTCTTAGAAGGACAGTCGTTTTTTCATTACCAGAACAATAATTTTTTCATTACTAAGATAACCGTTTTTCCATTGTCAGGTCAGCTGTTTCTATGTTACTAGGACAGCCGTTTTTCATTACCAGGATTGGCGTTTTTCTTAGACTGGACAACCGTGTTTTCATTAGCAGGACTGCCGTTTTTCCATTGACAGGTCAGCTGTTTTTTCGTTACTAGGATAGCTGTTTTTCATTACCAGGACTGCCATGTTTGTTTTTTGTTTTTTTTTGTTTTGTTTTTTTTGTTTTTTTATCTGGACAACCCTGTTTTCATTACCAGGACAGCCGTTTTGCATGACAGCTGTTTTTTGTTTTGTTTTTTCAATTCCAGAACAGCCGTTTTCCCATTGCCACAACAGCCGTTTTCTCTTCATTACCAGCACAAGCGTTTTTTCATTACCAGTACAGCCGTTTTTCCATTAACAGACAGGCCGTTTTTACTTTACCTTGACAACCGTTTTTCACTATTAGGACAGCCGGGTTTTTTTTGTTTTGGTTTTTTTGCAATATCAGTATAGCCATTTTCTATTACCAGTACAACCGTTTTTACACCGTTTATCCATTACCACGAAAATTGTTTTTTTCATCACGAAGACAGCCATTTTATAATTTTGTCTGTTCTTTAAAACGGTAGTAGAAGGAGCAATCGCCGCTTGTCAGCGTCATTTGTTACCTCCTTTTAGTTTTGCTATATCTAAAATCAGTTTATGAACCAGTAACAAACTTTTAACCGAGTAATTTTCATATGTTTTTTGAATATGTGCTATACAGCTAGGCGGTGCAAAATTTGTGCGCGTAAAGAGTCATCCGATTACACGAAAAAAGGTCGAGAACTTCAGGCTTATAGTGCACATTGCATACGCGCATACAAAATGGTACGCAAGCAGTGTGTGATAGACAGAGAATCAGATATTATTTTGAAATATAGATTAGAATAATTTATCCGCAAATATACGAAGTAGAAAAGCAATATGTGTTCGCACAACAACCGAGAGATATTAAACGAATCTTCATTAGGTAAAGTAAGGAAAGGAAAAACGGAAATGACGAGACAATTCGGAAAACTAAAGCCGACCATAATAATAAAAAAAAACCGGTAGCTGACGATTTTCCAGTGCAAATGCACAATCAAAAGCCTCCTACACAATTTGTTCAGATTCCAGTGAATGTCATTTTGGTCTTCAATCGTTAAAATATAATTTTTTTAAAACAAATCTTTCACAATTTCCCTCGTTACAGTTTTAGCTTCGAACGCCAGAACAATGTTTTTTGTCTTCGAGTTTCTCTTGGCCCTCGTGTGGCTAACTGCATTAAAGATGATGTTTTTAATAAAGCTGTTGCTGAGTTAATACGAAATCTGTCGACTCCGTGTGTCTTCCTACGCTCATTTCTGAATTATTTCCAGTTTAGCGTTTCATGAAAGATTACACCAGAAACAAAATGACAGACTTTCTAAAGCCATTCATGGCGCGCTCCCTCACTACTTTTAGCTTTCTGCTACATTTCTACCACCTTCATTCTAATATTCACCCCCACCTACGCAGACACACCCTATCTATGTATTTTGTAGACAAGAGCGATGGTTAAGCGGATCTAATAATCTTGTAGCCATGAGTTCAATCCTTGAGTCGGCTTGCGCAAATATTCATATTCTGAGATTCGGTAGAAAAGATAAACCACATGGCAATGAAAAAGAAACCCTAATAATACAGGAGAATAACCACAGTCCTGTCCGGAAGGGTGTTACTAAATACTTTAGACTTCTGAAAAAATTTGGAAACGACAATGTCTGAGGAAAATAACCAATTTGGGAACACAAGATCTCGAAAAAACGATATGTGCTTATCCTTCATCACAGTAATTTGGACAAATATTATCTATCTATCTATCTATCTATCTATCTATCTATCTATCTATTCACATCTAAGTCTATTTACATCTATCTATCTATCTATCTATCTATCTATCTATCTATCTATCTATCTATCTATCTATCTATCTATCTATCTATCCCAGTCTGTTCCTTATCTATCTATCTATCTATCTATCTATCTATCTATCTATCTATCTATCTATCTATCTATCTATCTATCTATTCACATCTCATTCTGTTCATATCTATCTATCTATCTATCTATCTATCTATCTATCTATCTATCTATTACACACATACACACACACACACACACAAACACACACATACACAATATTAAAAATAAATGCTTGTGACTAAAATAATCTAACAGCTTAAGAAATAAAATAAACCGATAGATCAATGCTAAATTCGACAAAGTCTAAATACAGAGTGTCCATAAAGTCCGTGTGCACTTTTAAAAAAATTATAACTTTATTTGTATTTGTGATAGAAATAATCTGTGAATAATGTTATAAAGTTTAATGTTTCAACAAGATGGAACTCCTTGCTTTGCTCTGCTTGTTAGTTTCTAAATCAGGAATTTCCTAACAGATGGATCGGAAAGGGTAGACCATTTTATTGGCCTCCACAGATTTGACCCCATAAGATTTTGTTTCATGTGCAAACAATTGTGTCTGCAACCAAACCTAGTTCATTAGAAGAGTTGAAAGTTAAAATAACTAATGTGATTTCAGGCATTACTGTAAATCAGTTGGCAAATGTTTTCCGTGAACTGCAAAATCGTATTGCCCTCTGTATTGCTTATAATGGAGGACATGTGGAAACTTAAATAAAATTTCAATAAAACCTTAAAAAATGTAGATTTACTTCTTTCTAATCCTTTTTACAAATTATTTCTATCGCAAATGCAAATAAAGTTATAATTTTTTTAAAGTACACACGAACTTTATAGACACCCTGTCAGTCAGTTAAGCGCCATACGTGATACACGCTTGGGCGATCATGTCTCGAAAAAGACTGACTGACTGGGCAGAAGATTATCCCGCAGTAGATTGCCATTGCTTTCTGCAGTAGACTGGTTGCCGACCAAGGCAATAGAACCCAATCTGTCCTGCTATTTAACCCATAACTGGAGGGAAGAGACGGATTAATACCTTTCCCAAAGGTATTTGCGCGTAAGTGAATACAATGGATTCAACTGGAGTTCGAACTCGGCTCCCCGGTTTCTCGTTCCGAGCCGATATCCACTATACCACAACGCACATCCTCGGACACCCGGTATAATATAATAATAATAAAACCAAATCTGCTCCATAGAGTTTCATGCAATATCAATCATCAAGCGCCTGATGGCTGATATTATATGAAACACTGAGTAGCGGAATTAGTATATATATATATATATATATATATATATATATATATATATATACTAATTCCGCTACTCAGTGTTTCATATATATGTTCATTTTATATATATATATATATATATATATATATATATATAATATGTTAAATGTTCTGTTTTCTTAATTCTTGTTCTATAATTGTCCTCACTCATTAATAATACTTTTTTCATATTCTTTAACGCTTGGTATTAGTAGACTTATTGTTTTGCTTGGTTGAAATTATTAAGAAAAACCTACTCATTATACATCTATACATACACAATATACTCTCTCACACACACATATCTATCTATCTATCTATCTATCTATCTATCTATCTATCTATCTATCTATCTATCTTGATCTGTTTATTATCCATCTATCTATCTATCTATCTATCTATCTATCTAGTCTCTCTCTCTCTCTCTCTCTCTCTCTCTCTCTCTCTCTCTCTCTCTCCATATATATATATATATTTATCTCTGTATATTCATTATCTGTCTATCCTTTGGTAAGAAGCTTTTCGAGTGAAACTTACATCTCACCATTGGAATACTAGGTGAATGAGGGTGGTTCTCTAGAATGGGCGTGGCATGGCGAGTTTTAGCCATAGAGGTTAGAAGTGGTGGAACAAAAGAAATGATGTTCGTCTGAACAATTTCCATGGAAATAGCTTTATCGCTATTTTCATAGCATGTGTTATGTCTACGAGCCGCATTCGTTCTTTCCACTCTACACAGCATGTTTATATATATATATATATATATATATATATATATATTTGTTTTTCTTTAATCCGAAGTGGAAGAGTAGGAAGGTAAATTCCAAGAACCTGATCCTAATCAATATTAAAATTTTTTAACATTAAAAAGTCATGCAGGCAGAGAGCTCAATGTATTAAGAATACAGAGCCAATATAAATTAAATTAGAGAAAAGTTTCAAAATTCAAAGGTGTCGGATGTACATTTCGACATAGGATCTCTAATAGAGACTCTACATCACGTCAGCGACATTGTTTTTCAAAATGGTGAAGGCCCTGAGTTAGAGTGTGAAGGGGTTTTTGGTTTATATATATATAAACACTATATAGTCATCCGCAGACAGATTTATTTCGCTGTAGCAAAGCTCATCAGTACAGTTAGACATCCGATTGCTTTTTACCCAGGATTGAAATCGACCGAATTGGCGTCAGTCGGCGATTCTAACTCTAAACACTATATATATATATATATATATATATATATAGAGAGAGAGAGAGAGAGAGAGAGAGAAAGACAGAGACAGACAGAGACAGAGGAGAAGAAAAAGTGTGAGAAGCCGTGAACGGTTTGTATAAATGTAGAATTATTATTATTATTATTATTATTATTATTATTATTATTATTATTATTATTATTTGCTTTTTGTACGATATATTAAGTGTTCATAATGGTATTTGTATCGTTACAATCAAGGAAGGCGACAGGAGAAACTTAACGTGTGAGTGTGAAAAAAAAAATAACACGTACGCATATGAACTTTCTGACCTACTTCACACTTGACTTATCTATTTATACACGATACCTTGGCCATCAGAAAAGCAAGCAGTAATTCGATAAGTGAAGTCACAAGTTCATTCGCCTGAAGAGAGTCAACCTTAGACTCGAAACACGAGTAGTGACACAAATGCCATTATGGACACTTAATATATCCTACAAAAATGCAAGTAATATTATTAATAATAACAGTAATAAATCTACACTTTAAACAAAACGTTCACCGCACCGCTTCTCACACTTTTTCTTCTGTATTAGTTTCTCTCGTTGGAAACAACCCCTATTTCAATTTTAAAAGAAAAAATACATAAATATGTATATATATTAACACCATATCTATCTATCTATCTATCTATCTATCTATCTATCTATCTATCTATCTATCTATCTTGATCTGTTTATTATCTATCTATCTATCTATCTATCTATCTATCTATCTATCTATCTATCTATCTATCTATACTAGTCTCTCTCTCTCTGATATCTACCATTTCACATGGTAGATATCAGCCAGTGTGTGTGTGTGTGTTAAATTGTAATGTTGCTTCGTCCAAGAATTGCTGTTTTTTCATTAGTTTACTGGTAGAAAGGCATTTTAGGCAAGCAGGGTTTTTTTCAAAAAGTGCTCTAGTTCAAGATAGAGGTCGAGCGTTAATAGAATTAATGTGGCGAGGTTTTTCACTTAACTGACCAGTGTTGTTCCAGTCATGCCTAATTTGAAGTTTCGTAAATACAGTAAAATAATGCCGTCGCGAAACTTGGAAGTCGGCTTGACTAAAACAACATTGGTCAGTTATGAGAAAATCATCTCCACATTAATTATATACAAATATATATATATATATATATATATATATATATATATATATATATAGTGTGTGTGTGTCCAAAAAAAAGGTTACAAAATTTTGTCCCACATTTTGCACACCAGAACAAGGAGAACCCTAATACATACATACATACATACATACATCTATATATATATATATATATATATATATATATATATATATATATATATATATATATATTGGTGTGCGGGACTATTTAAAATTTAAATTCTGTCTGAAAAGGAATTCGTAAGCAAAGTTTTTTTATATTTAATATTTAATTTCCTTCTTCGAAACTTAAGAGATAATCCGAAATTTAAAACAAACTTCTTAAATTTACATAAATATTTAAAAAGAAAAATCTTAGATAGAATCTTAATGAAAAAGAAAGTGAATATAATGTTTACTGCAATGAAAATTTCGGGTTTCACCCAAATTCTAAAGACAGATCTTTGCTTCTCAATAGCCTATATAATATTGTCTGTCCCTACCTAAACGACAATATATATATATATACAGGGTGCATCTAAAATGCTTTTAATTTGTGGCTGTTTCCTGATACTGAAATACGGCAAAATGTCCGTAAAAACATATCCAAAAAGTCATCGTTGTACCTCATTCCAACAACTCGTAAAAAATATTCAAAATGTTCCCCGCTTGCTTCTACATACGTATACATCAGTCGGATCAATGACTGGTCAACCCTTTCAAATATTTCCACGCGGCGCCTAATGGTTTCACAGGCTCTCATGGCATGTTAATTAGGTGTATCTGTATTGTTAATGTCTGTTGGATAAACCAATTGTTTTAGGTGGTCCTACAGATAAGAATCCGGAACGATTGAGGTTGGGAAATGTGAGGGTCGCGGAACCGGTCCTCCCCTACCTATCCATTTCACATGGTAGATATCAGCCAGTTCATCGCGAACAATGTGGCTAAGTTGTACTAGAGCATCATCATGCATGAACCACATTCATCTTCTTATTAGCAGGAATACATCTTCTAGCAGGTCTGGAATGTGTTCGAAATAAAATTCCTGTAGACAGCTTCTAAAAGACGTATTAGCAGGAGTGCATCTTCTAGCAGGTTTGAAATGTGTTCGAAAAAAAAATCCTGTAGACAGCTCCTAAAAGACGCATTAGCAAGAATACATCTTCTAGCAGGTCTGGAATGTGTTCGAAATAAAATTTCTGAAGACAACTCTTAAAAGACGTACTGAGAAAACATAAGTACCTACTAGACAGTCATCTTGTTGTATCGCCGAGGTGGATACGATGCACAGAGCAAGTGTGTTGTGGTATTATTCAGTGTAATATCCGGTGCTAAACGGATATACACAGAACAGTACTATAGTTACAATAACAGACAAAACAGAACTTACAACACAGAGACGAGAAGTTTAGATCGCAATAGTCACGAAGTCATCAGTCCGAATATTACGCGAATGACACTCGAATATTACGCCTCAAATGCTACTATTTTTTACGTAAATAGACTATTTCTGATTATATGTCATACCATCATTGAGAGTGCTGCAGGGGTGTCAGCCATTCTACAACACAACTAAAATTTCAGCTTACACAATAATCGTGAATTGATGATGGTATCTAGCCTGTATTGTATCATTGGGAATCCACTTCGCCCACAAATGTTTGTTGTGTAAATTTATTTCTTCTCTTCCAAATGTTACCTAATCCGGAAACAAGACTGAAGAGAAAAACAATGGACTGGCAGTTTCTGCAATAACTTATTGACAAATACTTAGACAGTTTTCGCGTACTAATACCGAAACAATCTTCAACAGGCTGTAGAATATGTTCTTCTTGGTCGGGAGTATGAGCGGATCTTGGTCTTCCTCGGACTCTGTTTTCAGAAACGTGATGATAAACAGCTTAGCTTACGTCGGAAATGCAATCTGATACTCGCGTCCATTACCATTCGTGTAGCCGTATGTAAAAATCATATCTGCCTGCTCACGATATGAACATCCTTCAATTAGAAAAAGGAACAAATCTCAGTTAACTAAATACAACATACATTAAACGCTGAAAACAGATTATCCACAAATGTACACGAATGACAAATGTAACTTAGTCTACAAAGCAACACAGTGCGATCTAACGTAAATTTACCTTAAACTTAATAACGACAAAAACGAAAGATTTATGGTCATATGTTTAGTTTTATATATCTAGTATATATATCAGAACAGAGTACAATTAAACAACATTTCTCAGAAAAAAACATAACCATGTAGGTAATATCAGACAGATTTTAGTCAACAATACAATAATCCTCACTCATACACACAGTAAAAAGAACCTTCAGATATTAGAGGCCATCTACATTAAATCCAAACAACTCACGCTTAATAAAATCACGTTTAAATCTGGTTATAACACATTACATTGCATTTGGTTCTGTTGTCCTTTTGCGCTATCACGCGGTGTACCGTCATAGAACCGCATTGCAAATTTGCGAACTGCGTTTGTTATTTCTGGTAACTATTGCCATTGCTTAGCGAAGTTTTATGTCAACACAAGATAAAATCATCGATGATGGTGGATGTTTTTGTGTTACCGTCCTTATAACCTCTCTGAAGATGGCTCATGTGAGCCGAAAGCTTAGAACCAACTTAATAAAAATTATCCAAATGTTGGAGAATTTTTATGTTTATTTTCAAATGAAATTAAAGCCAAAATACGACGTTTAGAACGGTTCATGATTAAACATAATAGACATTCATTGTCTCTTATATTTAACAGTATATGTTTAGAAAATTATTTGCTGCCTCGATACACTAAATTATATATATATATATATATATATATATATATATATATATACGCATTCGAGTCGTGCCATCGACGTAGGATAATGCGTATGATTATTAATGGAAATTCCAGAAATTTCCATTAATAAATATAATAAATTAATAAATAAACTTTCCATCTGGTTGCAATAAAAGAGTTTGATATTTTTATGGTCTTTTGTGGAAGTACCATATTCTGTTTTATGCGTGTTGAGGTCTATGAAAGATTGCAACCTGATGCACGATAGCTACAAACAAGATGAAAATATCATAAAAATCTCATTCGTCCTAATATATCTCCCGTTGATCCTAATAAAAAATTAAAATTAATAATTTATTATAAAAAATGTCATACTACTAATTTAATTATCCGTATTAACTCCTCCCCACAAATTGATATGCTACATAAAACCAACATTATATATCAATTCAAATGTTCTCTGGGAGAATGTATCTCCGACAAAAAACAAATATATATGTTGGATTTACAACGACTACATTAAAAAGACATCTTACATTACACATGTGTGACCATTCGTCTATTTCTAGACATTTAAAACAACATTCCTGTCTACATTCACAATATAAAAAATAATGATCCATAGCATGACTATCCTACATCAAGAAAACAACAAAACAAACTACAGATCCTCGGGGTAATATTCATTACAAAATTTTATTCGTCTATTAATCGAATCAGCTATGAATACTGTAGTAATGTTTTAAAATGTTTAAAAAAAGAACAGTTTTTTCATGCTTTAACACGTGCATGACCATGATATTACAACATATTAAACAAATTCCCTTTTGGATAATTTTCATGTTCTAATGAACGCTAAGCAATTTGTCAACCGTTACATTTGAAGCAACAAGAAAATTTACAGTAATTTTTAGCAACACTGTTTTTTCGATTATTTTTTGTTACCACAACTGAAAATGATTTCGGAATAAGATAGAAAGTACTTGGGAACATTGAAAAATGAATAATAATATCATTTGTCAACGTTACAGCTCATTTATTACATCTTTCAATGATAATCCTTGAGTATGAACGGATTTTATTGAAAATAAGCAGACACAATGTTTGCAATTTATTTAATCTGGAATATAGACACAAATATATATATATGAAGTGTGTGTGTGTGTGTGTGTGTGTGTGTGTGTGTGTGTGTGTGTGTGTGTGTGTTACGGAAAATCCTGAATATTAACGAATCCCAGTCTGCTCTTTGATAGCAGTAGGATATTCTGTTGGTCTGGGTTTCTTGGGTAGGGGTGGAGTGGAAGGAGATGTTGACAGAAACTACGGCGTGGTCAGAATTTCCGAGAGGGCAGAGCTGTCTGGTGGAGCAAGAATTTGGGGTGGAAGTGAAGCAGAGGTCTAGTCGCGTGTCCCTTCCGTTAGGGCTATTGGAGAAACGCGTGGGGAAGTCCACCACTGACATATTGAAATTATTTGTTTGGATATTATTTTTGAACGAAAATTCATTGCAAATAATCAGAGCGGAAGAAATAAATATATAAATATACTGTAGGATGACAAACAGAATATCTACTCAAATACGAGTATCGATTAAAAATAATGTTCAGATAAATAACCTATTAAAGATTAATGTTCAAATAAATAAATTACTGTTGTGGGGAGTTACCCACCTAATAATGGACTCTTTTTTGCCTATATTAACCGAGAGTTAATTACTCTCGAGGACAGAGCCGGGGCGACAGAGACCCTGATTTCCAGCACGACTTCAATTCAGGTCAGCCTTGTCTGTCTGTCTGTCTGTCTGTCTGTCTGTCTGTCACTTGTAGCCAATCTATTATTATTTTTCTCTTTGTATCTATTTGTATCTGTTTGTATCTCTTGTTGACGTCATATATGTTCTTGGCCAACCACCGTGTTGACTCATTATCTTATGGTCACATAACGGGTCCATATCAATTGAATGGTATACTTTGAAAAACAGTAGCTACTCTAGCATCTACGTATCGTTCATTCAGCAATGAATTGGAACAATTCAGCTATTGGACGTGCATAATGATAATATACACGCTAAAAAGTTTGCCTCCTTCTACCGAGCGCCCATATCTCAGAGGCAGAATCGCCGACTGACGACAATTCGGTCGGGTTTCAATCCTGGGTTAAAAGCAGTCGGTGTCTAACCGTACTGATGAGCTGTGATACAGCGAAACAGATCTGTCTGCGGATGACTATATGTATGTATATATACATATAGTATACATATATACTATATGTATGTATATATATATAATATCCAGCTACTCGGAAAATGCCCAAACCTCTCTGTGTCTCTGTTTACTAATATACGCGGTATCCGCACTAACTTTTATAGCGTAGAAGCATTCCTCCAAACTAACTCACCTGATATCTTAGCCCTATGTGAAACTAACCTTGACCCGTCTATCCCCTCCTCTGAGTTCTATGTTCCTGGTTACCTTCCCCTTTTCAGGAAGGATTCCAACGTCCATATGCATGGGCTTGGTGTATATGTTAGTGAACACCTCCCCCTAGCTAGAGTAACATCTCTCGAATCCCTGGACCAGTCTTTCATGTGCTTCCGTCTCTCACTTCTAAGCTCAGTTAGCTATCTCTTCTTCCTCCACCGCTTCCCCTCCTCCTCCCCTGACTGTTCGGTACTTGACAGCATCTCTGACAATATCGACAAGGCCATTTCTTCGCACCCATCTGCCCATATTTTCGTGTTTGGCGACTTTAACGCCCGCCACACTAAGTGGCTGGAAAACTCTGTAACCGACCCTGCTGGTGTCCACACCTTTAATTTTTCGATCTCCCTATCCCTTACGCAAGTGGTGGACTTCCCCACGCGTTTCTCCAATAGCCCTAACGGAAGGGACTCGCTACTAGACCTCTGCTTCACTTCCACTCCAAATTCTTGCTCCACCAGACAGCTCTGCCCTCTCGGAAATTCTGACCACGCCGTAGTTTCTGTCAACATCTCCTTCCACTCCACCCCTACCCAAGAAACCCAGACCAACAGATTATCCTACTGCTATCAAAGAGCAGACTGGGATTCGTTCCGTGACTTCCTCTGCGATGTCCCTTGGAACAATGTTTTTAGTCTTCCCATCGAAAACTGTGCATCAGAGGTCTCCTCCTGGGTTAAGACTGGCATCGATGCATTCATCCCTGCCAGGAAATTTCAGCTTAAATCCCATTCGTCTTCCTGGTTCTCGCCCGCTTGCTCGGAATCACTTCTTCCAGCTTTATCGTAGCCACGTGTCGGACCAAAACAGTCGCCTTTTCGCCTCAGCTCTTAATGAGTGTAAAAAGATACTTAACAAAGCGAAGATGCTGTATTCTGCCAGGATGAAGCAGCACATAGCATCCTCCAAGTTCGGTACCAAAGACTATTGGCACCTCTGCAAACGCGTGCTTAGCAAGAGTAAGTCCTCAATACCCCCACTAATAAACGAGTTTGAGGTCCTCACCTCCTCAGCGGACAAAGCTGAATGCTTTGCCCATAGATTCTCGACCAATTCGACTTTGGATTCGTCTGGAATCCATGCACCTGATTTCCCATCTAGAACTGAGGCCCAATTGAATGACGTCCACATCACGCCCTCGCTGATTTCTAGCATAATCTCAAAACTGGACCCTCACAAAGCGAGTGGTGGGGATGGAATCCCAATCATAGTTTTGAAGAATTGTGCCCCTGAACTCTCCTCTATCCTTTCTAAGCTCTACCACCTCTGCCTATCTTCCTCCTGCTTCCCTGCCGGTTGGAAGTCTTCTTCTGTGGTTCCAATATTCAAGAACACTGGTGAACCATCGGACCCCGCAAATTACCTCCCCATCAGCCTTCTTCCGATCTTCGGCAAAGTGTTCGAAGCCATTATCAATGCCGAGGTCGTTCAGCATCTCACAGCCCACGGGCTCCTCTCGGACAAACAGTATGGCTTCCGCTTCACCAAGTCCACTGCTGATATGCTAACGACCATCACCGAGTATATATACCAGGCTCTCGACAAGAATGGTGAAGCCCGAACCGTCGCCTTGGATATCTCTAAAGCATTCGACAGTGTATGGCATGCCGGCCTTCTACGGAAACTGCGAAGCTATGGCATTACTGGACTTTGGTTGGACTTAATCCGGGCATTCCTCTCTAACCGCACACTGAAGGTGGTATTAAACGGACATGCCTCCCAGAACTACCCTACAAATGCGGGTGTACCCCAAGGCCCTATTCTAATGAAAGCTTTAGAATTAATCCATGGTCCTGGAGCTCAAACTCAGCCTAAAGAATATTTGTGTGAAGTTTGGTGAGAATCGGATAAGAATTTTTGATTTGTATAAAGTACATACAGACAGATAAACAGACACACACACAAACATCTTGCCTTTTATATATATATATTATCGATTTTCTGCATTATTGTAAGAACTACAATCTTGAAACTTCTGAATATCGTTTCTTATGTCTTTGTCTATGAGTGTATCAAATTTGATTAAAATCGGACCACTCCTTCTATAACCCGATTTTTTCGATTATCGATTTCCGATATTTATCGGGGGTACCTCGACACAAAACCTAGCTAAGAACCTAGCAGACGCTTATAGTACAACTGTGTCAATTTTCAAGAAAATTGGTTCAGCCGTTTCGGAGTCTATAGGTAACGAACACACACACACACACACACACGCACGCACATACACACACAGAGACAAAGTTCCATTTATAAATAAGTTTAGATAGATATAGGTAAACGGCGTGAAATTCCCAAATATTTTATGAATTATTCATCTTGATAGCTTTGGTCACAATATTTTCGTTGGTGCCAATTGTAATTATTTTATGAGATGCTCAATAAGCTTCTTCGTTTTTCTGTTAACACTCATTCCTTATGTATAGATTTCTTGTACATATTACTTTAAGAGAATAACTCCTGGGTTAATATCTTTAAATATTTAGTGTCGGTAACGAGTACTTTTTTCTTCTTTTTTTTTTACTAATGTTTACCAATACAAATCCCAAGAGCCACTCAATGTAGAAGATCGTTCTATGGTTTTGTGTGAGCGTAAGAAAGAGAAGAAATTCTTGGAGTTATGTAGTGCAGACTAGAAAAGGTCAAGACATAATTAGTGAATAACATTTCCGAGTTCAGTCGGAAATGTTAGCAATATAGATTGGAAGTAGACTTTATAAGGAACCAGAAACGGCAAACAAAGGATAAACTTCTACTACCGTTCAAAAGCACCTTGGTGGGGTGAACCGGACGACAGATGAGCCTGGCTACTCTTATTGGGAGAGAAGAAAAATTTTTTTAATCAAATTTCAGAGTTCATTTGGAGATATTAGGTATATAGAGTTGACGTAGGCCTCAGAAGCAACCGAAAATCCTAAACAGAAAACACGGGGTAAACCCTACTCATATTTAGAAAAAAAATTTTTGTCTATATTAACAGAGAGTTAATTACTCTCGAGGACAGAGCCGGGGCGACAGAGACCCTGATTTCCAGTACGACTTCAATTCAGGTCAGCCTTGCCTGTCTGTCTGTCTGTCTGTCTGTCACTTGTAGCCAATCTATTATTATTTTTCTCTTTGTATCTATTTGTATCTATTTGTATCTCTTGTTGACGTCATATATGTTCTTGGCCAACCACCGTGTTGACTCATTATCTTATGGTCACATAACGGGTCCATATCAATTGAATGGTATACTTTGAAAAACAGTAGCTACTCTAGCATCTACGTATCGTTCATTCAGCAATGAATTGGAACAATTCAGCTATTGGACGTGCATAATGATAATATACACGCTAAAAAGTTTGCCTCCTTCTACCGAGCGCCCATATCTCAGAGGCAGAATCGCCGACTGACGACAATTCGGTCGGGTTCCAATCCTGGGTTAAAAGCAGTCGGTGTCTAACCGTACTGATGAGCTGTGATACAGCGAAACAGATCTGTCTGCGGATGACTATATGTATGTATATATACATATAGTATACATATATACTATATGTATGTATATATATATAATATCCAGCTACTCGGAAAATGCCCAAACCTCTCTGTGTCTCTGTTTACTAATATACGCGGTATCCGCACTAACTTTTATAGCGTAGAAGCATTCCTCCAAACTAACTCACCTGATATCTTAGCCCTATGTGAAACTAACCTTGACCCGTCTATCCCCTCCTCTGAGTTCTATGTTCCTGGTTACCTTCCCCTTTTCAGGAATGGGAGGAGTGTGTGCTAGGCGATAGGCACAACTATCTGCTTCTGTTCGGAGAGGAAACAATAATTTGTGAATAAAATTTAAGAGTTCAGGTGGAGACATCAGAATTTTTGCATTGAAGTAGGCCTTAAAAGGAAGTGGAAACGCAATCCAAAACAGGAAACAAGAAAAAAGTAGAATTAATAATTAGTGAATAAAATTTAAGAACACAGGCTGAGACGCAAGGAAAGTAGAGTTGAAGTAGACATTAAAATGAACAGCAAGCCAAATCCTGGCGAGGAAAATTATCAAGGACGACACAGAGAAACAAATGTCCTAGCAGCAGACCTAGCAATCGATTCAATATAATCTTTCCGCTTCATGTCACCGGAAAACGTTAGTCCGAGAAGGCGCAATAAGTCATTCTCCTGGAGATAGATTCTGGAGAGAAAAATTGTCTAGCTTGACACAGTGAACCAACTTTCTTAGCAGCAGACATAGAAATCGACTCAATATAATATTTCCGCTTCATGTCACCGGAAAACGTTAGTCCGAGAAGGCGCAATAAGTCATTCTCCTGGAGATAGATTCTGGAGAGAAAAATTGTCTAGCCTGACACAGTGAACCAACTTTCTTAGCAGCAGACATAGAAATCGACTCAATATAATATTTCCGCTTCATGTGACCGGAAAACGTTAGTCCGAGAAGGCGCAATAAGTCATTCTCCTGGAGATAGATTCTGGAGAGAAAAATTGTCTAGCCTGACACAGTGAACCAACTTTCTTAGCAGCAGACATAGAAATCGACTCAATATAATATTTCCGCTTCATGTGACCGGAAAACGTTAGTCCGAGAAGGCGCAATAAGTCATTCTCCTGGAGATAGATTCCGGAGAGAAAAATTGTCTAGCCTGACACAGTGAACCAACTTTCTTAGCAGCAGACATAGAAATCGACTCAATATAATATTTCCGCTTCATGTCACCGGAAAACGTTAGTCCGAGAAGGCGCAATAAGTCATTCTCCTGGAGATAGATTCTGGAGAGAAAAATTGTCTAGCCTGACACAGTGAACCAACTTTCTTAGCAGCAGACATAGAAATCGACTCAATATAATATTTCCGCTTCATGTGACCGGAAAACGTTAGTCCGAGAAGGCGCAATAAGTCATTCTCCGGAGATAGATTCCGGAGAGAAAAATTGTCTAGCCTGACACAGTGAACCAACTTTCTTAGCAGAGCATAGAAATCGACTCAATATAATATTTCCGCTTCAAAATGTCACCGGAAAACGTTAGTCCGAGAAGGCGCAATAAGTCATTCTCCTGGAGATAGATTCTGGAGAGAAAAATTGTCTAGCCTGACACAGTGAACCAACTTTCTTAGCAGCAGACATAGAAATCGACTCAATATAATATTTCCGCTTCATGTCACCGGAAAACGTTAGTCCGAGAAGGCGCAATAAGTCATTCTCCTGGAGATAGATTCTGGAGAGAAAAATTGTCTAGCCTGACACAGTGAACCAACTTTCTTAGCAGCAGACCTAGAAATCGATTCAATATAATCTTTCCGCTTCATGTCACCGGAAAACGTTAGTCCGAGAAGGCGCAATAAGTCATTCTCCTGGAGATAGATTCTGGCGAGAAAAATTGTCTTGCACGACACAGTGCGCTAACTTTTCTTCATACCACCAGAAAACGTTAATCCGAGTAAGCGCAATGATTCACTTTCTTGGAGGTTAGTATAAGGCATGCTGAGGGAAACAAAAAGCCTTCTCTCAGACACTTAACAGAGCAGTTTCGTAACATTACCAGCCCGAACATGACAGTGATATTCCATTTTTAGCTTAACTTTATTCTTGCAAAGTTAAAGCATATCAGAAGGAATCTAGCACTTCCGAAATTGATAGAAGCGGCCGACAATTTTTTCAGTATATTTAGCAAGGGATCGGATATGCAGTACTGTGTAAAAGTATTAGGACAGGAACTATTTTATCTTTTATGAGGTTTCTTGACAGAAAATAAACAATTTAATTAAAGTAATTTTATTTGGTTCACTCAACAAATGCTTTAACAAGAAAAATACTTGTTACAAAATAAATTTAACATTTAGTATAATTGCCCTTTGCTTTGATCACAGCCTTCATTCTGTCAGGCACTGACATCACAAGCTTCTTCAATGTATCTAATAGTATCTCCTGCCAAGCAGCTTGTATTTGTTCCCAAAGTCACACTCCACCCTCCACCCTCGGTTCACACTCCACCCTCGGCTATTGAACAGGTGAATAGGCTCATCCCTTGTTCCCTGTTTAGGATGTGGTTTCCGGTTTTCTCTTTTCCAATCTTTTCACTTTCACGTAGCACCCTACACATCAGTGGCATTACCGCCTTGCTCGGGGTGATATGATTTTTAAAAAAAGAAAAAAAAGTGTGTCTTGGGAAATAACGTTAGATTTATCGATTCAAGAGGGAGGAATAAGAAAAAAGTCAGTCATATCCAAGGATAATAGAATAATGAATAATTTCAAAATAACTTGTTTAATAGAAAATAGGAAAAATTAAATATAACTTCTTTTAAATACATTTCTTTTACACCTAGTTTTAAATAATCAATATTTATTAGCAATTTACTAGGATTTTCACCCTACATTTGAATTTCAGTGAGGTATTTAGAAAAATCACCCCCTGTCCTAATACTTTTGCACACTACCGGTAGTGTGCAAAAGTGTTATGACAGGGGTGATTTTAAACTTTATTTTGATGTCTCATAAAAGACAAAATATTTCTTGTCCTAATACTTTTGCACAGCACTATATGTGTTCTATTTGAGTCTTAGATTAAACTCGAGATACGATAGACGTTGAAAGTACATAGTCCAATTGAGATTGCAACCGTTCATCGTGACGAGAGATATCAAAATTTGAAAGCTGTTAGATTCGAGAGGGCCCTGTCAAATGGATTGCAGGGCGGGGCTATCTGTTAGACTTGAGCAAATAGATTGCGGAGCGGGATTTGGAAGAGATACCAAGAGGAAAAATATTCAGAGCGACAAGAGACAGAGCCAAGTGGAAGTCATGATCGCATACGTTCTGAAGGATCATGGCACATGAAGATTAAGAATAGATAGCAGAGCGGGGTTTGGGAGAGATGCCAAGTGTAAGATTGTTGAGAGCGACGAGAGACAAAGCAAAGTGGAAGTTCATGATCGCCTACGTCCTGAAGGGACATGGCATATGAAGAAGAATGAATCACAGAGTATGGTCTGGGAGAAATACCAGGAGAAAGATTGATGAGAGTGACAAGAGACAGAACCAAGTGGTAGTCACTGATCGCCTACGTCCTGAAGGGACACGACACATATAGTAGAATAATGGATGGAGGAGAGGGGTTTAGGAGAGTTACCAAAAAGAAAAATGTTGAGAGCGACAAGAGACAGAGCCAAGTGGAAGTCCACGATTGCCTACGTCCTGAAGGGAAACGACGCACATAGAAGAAAAATGGATGGCGGAGAGGGGTTTAGGAGAGTTACCAAAAGGAAGAATGTTGGAGCGACAAGAGACATAGCCAAGTGGAAGTTCATGATGGCCTGCGTCCTGAAGGATCATGGCACATGAAGAAGATTGGATAACAATGCATGGTAGGGAGAGATACCAAGAGAAAGATTGATGAGAGTGACAAGAAACAGAGCCAAGTGGTAGTCACTGATCGCCTATGTTCTGAAGGAACATGGAACATGAAGAAGAAGAATGGATGGCAGAGCGGGTTTTGGAAGAGATACCAACAGGAAGAATATTGAGAGTGACAAGAGACAGAACCAAGTGGAAGTCCATGATTGCTTACGTCCTGAAGGGACATGGCACATGAAGAGAGGCAGAGCGGGGTTTGTGAGAGATACCAAGAGGAAAAATATTCAGAGCGACAAGAGACAGAGCCAAGTGGAAGTTCATGTTCGCCTACGTCCTGAAGGGACATGGCACATGAAGATTAAGAATACATAGCAGAGCGGCGTTTGGGAGAGATGCCAAGTGTAAGATTGTTGAGAGCGACGAGAGACAAAGCCAAGTGGAAGTTCATGATCGCCTACATCCTGAAGCGACACGACATATGAAGAAGAAGAATGTTTTTAACATCATTCTTCGGGTAAACTCTCCTTAAACTATCCCGACCTGTTATTTACCCCGAAACGCACTGTACATAAATTTATGTTTTACTGGATCCGAGATTTACGTATTACCACCCGTCACATTTTAATGCTAATTACTGCCCGTCAAATTATTATGCTAATTACCGCTCACCATTTTGTTTTAATTATTATTTTGGGAAGCACATTTTTACAAAATACCTCGCCATATTTTAAACATATATATTTTTACAGGATGTGCGTTGTGGTGCAGTGGAGAACGACTCGGAACAAGAAATTGGAGAGCCGAGTTCGAATTCCAGTTGAATTCCTTGCATTCATTTACGCACTAATACCCCTGGGAAAGGTATTAATCCATCTCTTTCCTCTAGTTATGGGTTAAATAATAGGACAGATTGGGTTCTATAGCCTTGGCTGGCAACCAGTCTACCGCAGAAAGTAATGGCAACCTATTTGCGGGATAATCTTCTGACTAATCAGTCATGTCTATTCCGAGACATGATCGCCCAAAGCGTGTATTACGTATGCCACTCAACTGATTGACTGATATTTTACCAGTTCATGGTTAAGTTGATTTTTCAGGATGGATTTAATTTCAGAGATGTCTTTTCCCTCTCTAGAATTTTGATGTTCATAGCTCTCCACAGATTTCTTGTATTTGTTATTTGGGAATTGCCATGACTTCTTTGAAAAGATAATGGAGCCGTTTCCCGTTGCCTTCTTCATTGTTTTTAGAATTCAAATCTGCTTTTCTCCCTTTAGGATATGGGCGAACATAGCTCTCCATAGTTTCCTATTCTTTATTACTTAAGAAATTGGAAAAGATAGTGAAGTGGTTTCCTGTTACCTTCTTCATGATTTTAAATTCAGATTTGTCTTTCCCTCTTCTAGGTCATTGACGATTTTGGCTCCCCACATATTTCTTTGTTATCTAGGAATTAACATGACATCTTGGGAAAGATATTGAAGGGGTTTCCTGTTGCCTTCTTCATGATTTTATATTCAGAATTGTTTTTTTTTCTTCAGGATATGGTCGATTATGACTCTCAGCAAATTTCTTTTTTTATCTGTCCATGTCTTCTTAGAAAATCTAGTGGAGTCGTTTGGCAGTATAATTCTGCATGGTTTTTAATAGATTATTTCTACTAAATACTGTCTTTCTCCGGTGAGTTTTTTCTGTTTTTTATTTAATCCATCGGTCAGGGATTTGAAATATTCATGCCTTTCCCGAGCTCCTTCGTGCCACAATGAACGTATTAAAATAGCTGATTCCAATGTCTGTGTCCGTAGCTGTCACGCTAATCGCACATTCAATTAATTCGTTGCCACTTTCATTTCCTGTCTGGGGTGCTTTCTAAACCGCCACATTTTGCTTAGAACGAAACACTGTTAAAAATAATGACTGACGTAAAGACATAAGAGTAATCAAGAATCTTTACTGGTAGCAAACCACTTGTATACGGACAGGTAATGAATTCAGCAGATATACAAAAATAGAAAGGGGCTTAAGACAAAGACATGTCTTTTCACCGGATCTGTTCAACTTGTACAGCGAGACTATTCTGAGGACCCTAGAAGTTATGCCTGGATTTGTCATCAGAGGCAACAATTTAAACAACCTAGAGTACGCATATGATATAGTGCTAATAGCAGACACAGAAAGGAAACTACAAGACCTTCTACAGAAGGTAGCTGAAGAGAGTGACAAGAAAGGACTACAAATAAACTGCAAGAAAATCGAATGCATGGTCATCAGTAAAAAGAGCAGCTCAATAAGCCAAATACAGGTCGGAGATACTAAAATCAAGCAGGTACAAAAATTTAAATACCTAGAAAGTGTTATAACAGAAGACAGAAAGTGCGACACTGAGATCCAAAGGCGAATTGGAATGGCGAAGGAAGCATTCTAGAAATTGAATAAAGTATTAAGAAACAGGACAATTTCACTAGAAACAAGGAAGAGAGTACTGGATATGTTGTCAGTTCTTCAATATGGCAGTGAATGCTGGACAATATCACCAAATATTAAGGAAAAACTTGAAGCAACTGAAATGTGGTTCTACAGAAGGATGCTGCGAATATCATGGATCGAGAATGTGAGTAATGATGAGGTCTTAGAAATGATGGAAACAAAAAAGGAAATTAATATTGAGCATCAGGAAGAGACAGCTGAAGTTCCTGGGACGTGCCTGAGAAAAGAGGACTTGGAGAACCTGATACTAACAGGCCACATAGATGGACAAAGAGACAGGGGAAAGCAGCGGATAACATATTTGAAGAACCTAATCTGGTGGATGATGGAACGAGAGTTGCATGATGTAACAGGAGGAGGCGTGCTAAGAGCCACCAGAGATAGGGAGACGTGGAAAGCCATGATTGCTTACGTCCTGAAGGGACAGGGCACATAGAAGAGTATGCGGTAAAATGCTTAACAGAATCGTTTCTAGGAGAGAAAGAAAGTTTTATTTTCGGATGACGTTAGCAATTTTATTATTTCAGTGGAACAGTGATTGATTGCAAGTGATAGTCGAAATGCCCGTAGATTTAAATATTTCGTCATCCGTAAATTATTTTTTAAATCGGTTGTTTTTACTTCCATTTTTCCTATTTATTTATTTATTGTTATTTCCGTCTAAAGATGATTTATTATTGAGAATCATTTATTATTTTTATTCATTAATACTGCAGATTTGTAATATTGAAGAATTTCAACATTTCCGAATTTGGATAATTTTAGGTGTATTTTATTAAAAAGATAAAACAGAAGAATCAGCATTTTCGATCTGAGAAGTCATAGATAAGAAATGACGGTTGGTTGGTTGGTTGGTTGGTTGGTTGGTTGGTTGGTCGGTCGGTCGGTCGGTCATTAAGTCATTTAATGCTGAAAATCGTTTTGATTTGTTTTATTTAGTTTATTTATTTTATTGTTTTTGTTAGTAACATTTTTCATTCAAAAACGTTTTGTTGGTAAATACTTTCATAGCATTTTTACCTCGGTTTGGGGGTTAACTATTTACCCATAGCTGTGACCCTAACAGGTGCTACCACTCCGGGTCAGGGTGACCCTGAGAACAACAGCAATTAAGATGTGGTTCCATGCTTCTCACAACCTCCCACAATCAGATGCCTTACAACCGGATGCAGTTTATGGTCATACCCAGGACCCATGACTGTAGAAAAAGTTACGATTTTGAATTGCATACGCAATTATTGAACCCACTATATTAAACAAAACTATTATTAGCATGCACCACACAAGTACCCTTTCACGATCCCTTAGGCAATATTTATACGCAAATATATGGTATTGCGATGGGATCTCCTTTAGGTCCCCTCTTCTCTAATTATTATATGGCAAATTTAGAAAATAAAATAATTAATGACAACAATAAACCCTCTATATATGTAAGATACATAGATGACATCTTTGTTTTAGCTAAGAATATCGATCAAATTACATATCTTAAAAACAAATTTGAAAGTCACTCCATCCTCAAATTTACATTAGAACTTAATATTCATAACAAAATCCCATTCCTTGATGTATTCATTGATTCTAGCACACATAGATTTACTACTTCTCTATATAGGAAACCAACTAGCATAAATTCGTGTCTTCTTAATTATAATAGTTATCCTATTTAGATTTGATGTACATGGCCTCCAGTATATGAAGGTTCCTCTTACTATGTGTATGAGTAAGGATTACTCATACACATAGTAAGAGGAACCTTCATATACTGGAGGCCATGTACATCAAATCTAAACAAATTAACACTTAATAAAATCACATTTAAATCCGGACATAGCACGTTACATTGCATTTGAATACATGGTTTTGTTGTCATTTCACGCTATCACGCGGTGTGACGTCATAGAACCGCATTGCAAATTTGAGAACTGCGTTTGTTATTTTTGGTAACTATTGCCGTTGCCTAGCGGAGTTTTATGTCAACACAAAATAAAATCGTCGGTGATGGTGGATGCTATTGTATTACCGTCTAAATAACCTCTCTGAAGATGGCTCATGTGAGCCGAAAGCTTAGAAGCAAATTAATAAAAAATTATCCAAATGTTGGAGAATATTTGTGTTTATTTTCAACTGAAATTAAAGCCAAAATACGACGTTTTGAATGGCTCATGATTAAACACACACACACACACACACTCACACACACACACACACATATATATATATATATATATATATATATATATTTGCAATTGGCAAGTTGTTCCTCTTCTATATTTTAATTTCGCGGATTAATTTGGTTTAATTCAGTCAGTTAAGTGCCATACGTGGTACACGATTGGCTGATCATGTCTCGAACAGACATTACGGACTGGGAGGAAGGTTATTCCGCAGTAGGTTGCCATTACTTTCTGCGGTAGACTGATTGCCAGCCAAGGCTATAGAACCCAAACGATTCTGTTTTTTATCCCATAACTAGAGGGAAGAGACGAATTAATACCTATCCCAAATGTATTTGCGAGTAAGTGAATGCAACGAATTCAACTAGAATTCGAACTTGGCTCCCAGATTTCTTCTGCCGAGACGATAGCCACTGCATCACAAAGCACATGGCCCAATTAACTCTTCTGGTAAGAAGATAACTGCCGAATTTGTTGGTGAATGTCTCAAACTCAACACTGAGGCCTACATCAAGTGCCTTGAAGAATTTATACCGAATACCGAGGTATCCGCTAACGATATTTGTATTACAATTCATTTCGGCGTCTAATTGCATAGGAAATAAGACAACGACACCGGAGTAAATAACAATTAAAACATACTAGCCCGGCGTTGCTCGGGTGTAATGAAAGCTTTACAACTAATCCATGATCCTGGAGCTCAGACTCTTTGGACGTTGGCACGAAAGACTAAAAAGCAATAGTTGTTTTCAGTTAAAGCGAAACGGTAAACTGAAAGAAAAATAAATAGATGTAAGTCAAATTTTGATTTCCTGGTATCGATATCAAATAAGTATTTTCATCGTAAACTGAATTTTGAAGGCTAAATAAGTCCTCTGAATAAATGGTATCATGGCTGAGATTAAGAACTACAATTATACCTACTTAGAGCCAAACCCGAAGCAAAAACTAAAATAAAAGGGCTGAAAAACATACCGGCAGATAAACAGACACACACACAAACATCTTGCCTTTTATATAGATATATATTATCGATTTTCTGCACTATTGTAAGAACTGCAACCTTGAAACTTTTGAATATCGTTTCTTATGTCTTTGTCTATGAGTGCATGAAATTTGATTAAAATCGGACCACTTCTTCTATAACCCGATTTTTTCGATTTTCGATATTTATCCATGGTACCTCGACACAAAACCTAGCTAAGAACACTCGTAGACGCTTATAATACAACTATGTAAATTTTCAAGTAAATCAGTTCAGCCGTTTCGGAGTCTATAGGTAACGGGGACACACACACACACACAGATACACACACACACACACAGATAAACTTCCATTTATAAATAAGTTCAGATTAAACAATTTAGTATTATACAAAGCAATAGTTCATATATATTGTATAAGGTTGGTATTTCGACAAGGGTTTGTGAAAGTCCGGTGAAACAGAAAATTAAGTAGAATCCATGAGTAGAATCCAAGAGTAGAATCCATAAGAGGTCGAAAAAGACAAGAGAGAGAGAGAGAGAGAGAGAGAGAGTGAGTGATAGTGTGTGTGTGTGAGTGTGTGTTGTGCGGGAGTATTGTTGAAGTCGGGATGTCTTTGATATCACTGTTGTAAATGTTCGTTTCACTGTGTAAAGTGTAGTTGATGTTTTTTTTATTAAAAAAAGGAGAGGTACAGAACACGGTATAAGACAGAAGGTGAGAAAGTAACAAATGCAAATCGCCTTGACTGGGGTCCAAGGAATGACCAGAGGCCCTTGGAAAAGCAAAAGGCAAAAAAAAAAAACGCGTCTACTCCCTCAGCTACTTTTCTCACACTTCCCGCCTGTGGAATTCTCTTCCGCATACTTGCTTTCCTGACAGTTACAATCTCCCAGAATTTAAATGTAAAGTCAATAGTCATCTCCTGTCTCACTAACTTACATCCTCTCTCTCATGCTTTTCTACATCCACCCCACTCTCATCAGTAATCTCTTCCCTCTCCTACTTTCTTCCTGACACCTGCTGCAACCTCTCACTCCTCATAATATTCCTCCTCGTCCACCCACTCTCATCAGTAATCTCTTCCCTCTCCTACTTTCTTCCTGACACCCCCTGCAACCTCTCACTCCTCATAATATTCCTCCTCGTCCCCCCACTCTCATCAGTAATCTCTTCCCTCTCCTACTTTCTTCCTGACACTCCCTGCAACCTCTCACTCCTCATAACATTCCTCCTCGTCCACCCCACTCTCATCAGTAATCTCTTCCCTCTCCTACTTTCTTCCTGACACCTGCTGCAACCTCTCACTTCTCATAATATTCCTCCTCGTCCACCCACTCTCATCAGTAATCTCTTCCCTCTCCTACTTTCTTTCTGACACCCCCTGCAACCTCTCACTCCTCATAATATTCCTCCTCGTCCCCCCACTCTCATCACTAATCTCTTCCCTCTCCTACTTTCTTCCTGACACCCCCTGCAACCTCTCACTCCTCATAACATTCCTCCTCGTCCACCCCACTCTCATCAATAATCTCTTCCCTCTCCTACTTTCTTCCTGACACCCCCTGCAACCTCTCACTCCTCATGACATTCCTCTTATGTAACCTCCTGCACAACAGTGGCAGTAAAATGCCTTGCTTAGGGCGACCCGATTATTAAAAAAAAGTAGATCAACTTTAAATATAATTTTCTTTCTCCTGATTAGTTACTATATATATTTATTTAGGACTGTTTTCAACAACTAGCAATGCGCTGTGCCTCTTGCGCAAAACCTTAAATATGTCATTTCTTTTTTTTAAGTTGTTTAGGAAGTAACTTCCTGTTTACTACAATATCTAATTTTAAAGTGTTTTTTTTGTTTTTTTGTTTTTTAAGTGTGGCCACGAACATTTTCTCTTTTGTATTTTTGTCGTATATTTTTATATATATTCGGGGTGGAGGCTTGCACGCAACTATGGAATATATTTATTAAATTTTCTCTCATCTTTCATCCATTCATTAGGAATTTCCAAACATTTCTCTTTTTTTAAAACGGAAAAAAAATTGAAAATAATTGATTATATTATTTTTGCTTTTATTTTCGTTTGTTCGGTTTATTTTTTTATTTTCTATTTATTCGAGAAGATTTTAATTTAAAGAACTATTTCCGCCATGATTAGATAAACGCCGTTCGTAAAGAAATTAAAAAGAAAAACATAATTTCTACAATTGTTTTTTTTTTTTTCTAAAGGATTTTTTCCCCCTTTTGTTGTTTTATCCCCAACTTTTCTTTGCGTTTGACTCAATTTAATGATTTATTCCTTCTTTACTTCGACAACGACTTTCTGAAGACGAAGCTTAGAGAAAACGCTTCACTTGAGACATTACAACCAGATTCGCTTTAAATTTTGCTGTTTATTTTCCAGCAGTTATGCGACATTAATCAATGCTTTCGAATTGATACATCATCTTTGAAAATTGCCTAACGAATCAATGTTGATCTTTTAAATTTCAACTTATCATCCACGCGTTCTTTATTTGCTCGTTTTGGTTTCTAAGTCAAATTCGGATGTGCGTTGTGGTACAGTGGATATCCGAGTTCGAATTCCAGTTGAATCCATTGTATTCACTTACGCGCAAATACCCTTGGGAAAGGTATTAATCAGTCTCTTCCTTCCAGTTATGGGTTAAATAACAGAACAGATTGGGTTCTATAGCCTTGGTCGGCAACCAGTCTACCGCAGAAAACAATGGCAACCTACTGCGGGATAATCTTCTGCCCAGTCAGTCATGTCTCTTTCGAGACATGATCGCCCAAGCGTGTATCACGTAATGCACAACTGACTAACTGAAGTCAAATTCAATTTGCTTTCCCTAACGAACAGGATACTGTCTTAATGTATAGAGACTTTGTAATGTGAAATCTAAAAACCGAGTTCGAATTCCACCCGAGTTCATTACATTCGTAAACAATTATCCTTGAGTCAAACATGAAACAATCTCTTTTACACCCAACTATGAGTTAAATAGTAAAATTAAAACCTAAAATTAAAATTAAAGAAGTAGTAGGCCTCCGACGGTTAGGGTTGACCATAGGTAGCATCCTAGTTGTCTACTTGGCTGGACCATCGCCTGAAGAAACCGATGCGGGGTGACAGTCTTTGTTGCAGAGGCTGCATTTATGTTTTGTTTCTGGTCTGTCGGAGCTGTCATGTTGCTTTCTGCGAACCCGCCTCTCCATGGTGACTTACGTCAGCTGCTCCTCCCTGGATTTGAGTTCCTCTTCATTTGAACCGGTTGACTGTTACGCTCTCCCATGACTCCGTGTTGATGCCCACAGCTTTCATATCATGTTTTATGATGTCACGATACCGCAGTTGTGGCTGCCCAGTGGGTCTTCTTCCAGAGGCCAGCTCTCCATACAGGAGGTCTTTTGGAATGTGACCGTCTGGCATGCGGTGGACATGGCCTAGCCAGCGGAGTCTGCGCTGTTTAAGAAGTGTGAATATGGTAAGCAAACCAGCTCAAGACAGGACCTCAGTGTTGGGCACCTTGTCTTGCCATGAGATTCCCAATATACGTCGGATACTTCTCACGCAATAAATAAATACAAATTATTCATACAACCCAAAAGCTATAAAAAAACTCAAACCAATATATAAGGGAAAATATCAGACAGCTATCAAGATGGTTTGCGAATCACCCAGTTCATGCAACTCCCAGGTTTTTTTTTTTAACCGTACGGATTTATCCCCAGTTTTCTGTTTAGAATTGGGTTTCCTGTTCTTTTAAAGTTGTCTCATTCTCTTTCAATCGCGGTAACGCCCTTGCTTTTCAGTGGCATTAACACCTTGCCTGAGGTGAAATTATTAAAAAAAAGAAAAAAGAAAAGAAACTTGTCTCAAATGCATCAATGACGATAATCTTCAGATTATGCCTTGTTTCTTTTGATGATGAGGATGATTGTGAAAGGAACCATTTTATGACCATTTGCACACTATGGTAACAAAAGAATTATTATTATTATTATTATTATGGCTGAACAGTCTATTTACTTTTTATTCTGGTACATCAAGACAGAAGAAAAGCAGCGTCAAACTCAATCAGTATTTGGATAGGAGACCATCTGAGAATGAAGTGTAGGGCGCTGGTTAATGTTTCTTTTGTTTGGCCTTGTGTCAGACTTAACCGAACTCCCTACAGCTTACAGGATTTATGCAGAATTATCATCAGAATTTTTATCAGAAGTTTGGTTATCAGTTGGAATGTGTGGATTAGTGTAGAAGTGTGGAATAAAAAAATATACATTCTGAAAGTTAAATAGAAATTTATTAAAAGGGGGAATAGCATAAGTTGTAGAAGTTAATGTTCATTGAGAAAGTTAAGGTAACAAAAGTTCGTACAAAATGTTCTAGTAGTAATTGTTGAAATAGATAAGGAGAAAGAGAACAAGGTGCGACCTGACCTTATCTCCGGATCGATTTGAAGTTGGTTACATTTTAGATGTGTGTCAGCAAACCGAATACCCTGATTGACCGCTGTAACCGATTAGAGTCAGTCAGTTAATTGCCATACGTGATACACGCTTGGGCGATCATGTCTCGAAAGAGACATGACTGACTGGGCAGAAGATTATCCCGCAGTAGGTTGCCATTGCTTTCTGCGGTAGACTGGTTGCCGACCAAGGCTATAGAACCCAATCTGTCCTGTTATTTAATCCATAACTGGAAGGAATAGACGGATTTATACCTTTCCCAAGGGTATTTGCGCGTAAGTGAATGCAAGGAATTCAACTGGAATTCGAACTCGGCTCTCCGATTTTTCGTTCCGAGCTGATATCCACTGCGCCACAACGCAATGCTTAAATATTGAATCCAGTCACGTGGGGTGGTTCCCAGAACGATTTTTTCTTTAGCTGTGAAGAAACCGTTTCTCTGGCGTATTTTGAATTTTGCGATTTGATGACCAATCGGGATCCAGAGTTCCGCTACAAGAACACTGGGTATTGTAAGCAATCCAAAACTAATTTAGGGTTTAAATAAACCACAAAGAGTTGATAAACCATAAAAAATAAATCAATCGATACTGATAAACAAGAGCTTTACTGTTGGTGTATAAAAAAGAAACAGTCAACTTATAAACGTCTGTAATAGTCTTTTGTCTCTCAGCCGCAAACACTTGTAGCCAAATCACAGTTAAAACGATAGTTCATCGTAACAGCCCGACAGCAACGTAGAAACGACAAACGACACATCCAAACTTCACTTCTAACAGCAAAAACGCGTGTTCGTCCCCCGAATTCAGAAAAATCCAATCTTTCACATAAGCGAAAAACAACGATCATTCTGATTGGTCATGCCATTCAGGGGAGGGAAGAACATTAATATAGATTCTAGTTCTTAAAGTCGATTTTTGCTAACTACTTTTTGGTAATTTTTCTTACATAAAGTATGATATCACTAGTAGGGTTTATTGAAATGTGCGTCAAAACTGTCAATCCCTCATGATCACACTGATAAAGATTATTAATATTCATCTTGAATAATAGTACTGTAGCATGTTACTCATATCAAAAACTTTCCAAAGAAGATATTGCACTCTGGGTACACAAGAAAAGACAAGTGCATTGACCCGTGAGTTAAAATTAATAGTCGCTTCCCGTAGATGCTATGAACTGCTCTCGACTAATAAACACGCATTAATTCCATTTGACCCTAGGGAGTTGGGGGGGGGGGGTAAAACGAGTGATAGGTAGATATATGAGTAACTGTTTACGGTCATATCACGTTGAATACAACGATCACCGAAGTTAAGCAACGTTGAGTCTGGTCAGTACTTAGATGAGTGACCGCTTGTGAATACCAGGTGCTGTAAGCGTTTCTTGAAGGATGTGCGTTGTGTTGCAGTGGATATCGGCTCAGAAAGAGACATCGGGGAGCCGAGTTCGAATTCCGGTTGAATTCCTTGCATTCACTTACGCTATTAGAAAGGTATTAATCAGTCCCTTCCCTCCAGTTATGGGTTAAATAACAGAACAGATTGGGTTCTATAGCCTTGGCTGGCAACGAGTCTACCGCAGCAGGTACTGGCAACCTTGTTGCGGGATAATTAAAAATGCCTGAGGTCTATACAGGGTAGGATTGGGCCCCTGCTCTTAAACAAATCCCAACGAATCTTCTCCATCGTTTGGGAGGAAGCCAGTTTAATCCGACCAGGGTAAATACCGAAAATGGCGGGTAGGGTATATAAGCAACTACCCGAGAGGGATTTAAGTCTTGCGCTTTTATTAGTCTGTATGACGAAAATTTTCAAAACACATGGCATGTTAATATTTAATTCGTATGGGGGAAAATTTGCAAACCCTAAGAATAGAATTTGCGCAGGTTTATAGCTAAGCTTGTAAGGAAACTAATGATTGTGAAAAAGTACGAATTTAATTTGGAAATTTAATTTCAGGAGAGTTATTTAGGGTGTTTTCAATGATACGACAGAAAGATGCATAATTTGACTTAACAATGTTTTATAGAGATAACAATGATTTTCCAGATACAATTCCGACTTTGTTTACATTGTTCAGACTGTTATCCTCATCATTATTACCAAGTTTACGACGTTGTACGCTCCAGCCTTCTTCAGGTGCTAGGAATTACGAAGCGAACCCTTTATTTCGATCACTGAGGGATAACACTCTCATTCCATGTGCGATGCAACATTTTTTCATTTTTTTATAATCATATCGCCCCAAGCAAGGCATTTTACTGCCACTGTTGTGCAGGGGGTTACATAGGAGGAAAGTTATGAGAAAGAATAACAGGTTATAGGGGATGTCAGGAAGTGGGTAAGAGAAGGATGAGAATACTGATGAGAGTAGAGTGGACGGAGAAAGGAGTATGAGAGAGAGGATGCAGATTAGTGAGATAGGAGATTACTATTGACTTTACATTTATATTCTTAGAGATTGTAGCTGCCGGGGAAGCAAGTAAACGGAAGGGAATTCTACAGGTGGGAAGTGCGAGAAAAGAAGCTGCTGGAGTAGAATTTGCGTTTACATTTTATTGGTTTCACAGTAAAAGGGTGGGACCTAGTTGCTAATCTTGTGGCTCGAGTATATTCATATATAGGGGACACCAGTGAGCTAAGTTCATCTAAGCAGAAGCCGTGAAAGTATTTGTAGAAGAGACACAGGGAAGCCACATTCCGCCTGTAAGAAGGCAACTGTATCATTGCTGCCAAGTCGGTATCGATCACATTGCAGATTCTCCGCTGGATCTTGTCAAGGACCCCTAAGTGGATAGCAGTAGCACCCGACCAGATATGGCAGCAGTATTTAATGCACGGGCGGATGGTAGATTTATATATGTGCACGATTGTTTCAGACGGAAAAACTTTCTGGCTCTACACAGAGAACCGACTTTCTTAGCAGCGTATTTTGCTATGGATTTATATAGTCATTCCACTTGAGGTACGTTGTGAGAGTTAACTCGAGGAGGCTTCCGGTAACTATGTAGTTATCTCCCTGTAAGTCGACTCTAAGTTATTTGTTAAGCAGTCAGCTAATATTCTTCTATTTTAAGCCTTCCACTTTCTCTATTTCAAATGACAAACATCGACGTTCAATATTGAGTCAGAAAAAAACATTAATTTGCTGGCGTGGGTATGTACAATTTTTTCCTATATAAATTAATAATTTCTTCTGAGATTTTTTATATTTAAAAATTGGTCTTTTCGCAATGCCAAAAAACTATCAGATATGTCTACACCATCTGCCACAGCGGACAACAAAAACCAACTTTTGATATCGAGGCAGACAGATATAGAAACGCTATGTATGTAGAAACGCTAAAATAAGTTGTTTTTTTTTTATAGATATTTACTTCGTCTCTCGACTGAGACGTGATTTGACACAGGGTTAAATTTATGGTGGGGAACTCTAACGCGTACGCTCGTGCTAGGAATAAAAATTACCCAGCCCCCGCAACTGTCGGTTGCACTGGACTTAGTGGCGACCACCGATTCACCCCTCTAGTGTAGTGGTGTGGTGCAACCTTGAGCATCTATTTCCCGAGACTGGACACCTCTCACTATTTTATTTTTCTCAGCCGTGTATCAGTCACAACTGAGCCGTATTCTCCCCGATGGCAGAGACGCAACTGAGAAACGATAAACCCCCTAGCTGGTAGGAAAGTACATTTCTTGTACAATTTTTAACCCTGGAACACTAGCCGTCAATTAAAGTTACACCACTACTAACCATGGGTATATCATACCCGATTTTGAAAATATCAAAAAAATATTAAATATAAATTTTGGGCACCTCGAGGTGGTGTTATGGTTAAGCAAGCTTGTCTCGCTAGATCTATTGCAATTAAGTAGTGAGTTCGATCCTCACTGGGTGCCCCATACTTTCGGCCTTGTGCCACATCTAAGCTGCGCTTAGTAAATTACATTAAATATAAATCTTTATTCGAAATATTTTACATGCAGGCACTTCAAAATTTGTACTTTAAGTTAACATTAATAGGAACTGAAGAACATTATTTAAGTAAGAAAATCAGGTACTGAAGATTTAATTAAATTGTAATTAAAATGGCGTCATTTGCGCTGGGTACTATATACCCATGGTTAGTGTTCTTGGGTTAAATCATTTCACCCATCTTCTTCTTCTTCTTTTTCTTCTTCTTCTCTTTTTTCTTCTTCTTCTTCCTTCTTCCTTCTTTTTTTCTTTTTCTTCTTCTTCTTCTTCTTCCTTCTTCTTCTTCTTCTTCCTTCTTCCTTCTTCTTTTTTTTCTTCTTCTTCTTCTTCTTCTTCTTCTTCTTCTTCTTTTTCTTCTTCTTCTTCTTCCTTCTTCTTCTTTTTTCTTTTTCTTTTTCTTCTTCTTCTTCTTCTTCTTGCTTTTTCTTCTCCTTCTTCTTCTCCTTCTTCTCCTTCTCCTTCTTCTTTTTCTTCTTCTTCTTCTTCTTCTGCTTTTTCTTCTTCTTCTTCTTCTTCTTCTTCTTCTTCTTCTTCTTCTTCTTCTTATGTGTCATATACCTTCAGAACGTAAGCGATCCTGACCTTCCACGTCTCTCTATCCCTGGTAGCTCTTAGCACGTTGTTACCCCACCCAAACCCCGCTCTACCATCCACTGCTCATTCCCTTCAAATATATTATCCGCTGCTTTCCCCTGTCTCCTTTCTCTCCTGTCTGACCTGCGAGTATCAGATTCTCCAAGCCTCCCTTCGTCATTACATGTCCTAAGAACTTTAACTATCTGTTCCTGATGCTCAGTAATAATTTTCTTTTCGTTTCCATCCATTCTTAAACCTCATCATTGCTCATATGCTCGATCCATGATATTCGCAACATCCTTCTGTAGAACCACATTTCAGCTGCTTCAAGTTTTTCTTTGGTATTTGATGATATTGTCCAGCCTCTTTACTACACTTTCTTTTAGAACGCCATATTGAAGAACTGACATCACAAAGCAAGTCAGTACTCTCTTTGTTTCTAAAGAAATTTTCCTGTGTCTTAATACTTTATTCAGCTTCTGGAATGAGTCCTTGGCTAAAATGATAATGCTACTAGGAGGCAAGGGGGCATAGATTTAAGAAGGAACCGGAAACCTAATCCTAAAGAAGAAAGACGAGATAAACCATTACAACTGTTCAAAACACCGGAGAGGTGTGTGAACCGGGTGACAGACGAACATATCTCCTCCTATTTAGTAATAGCTTGTTAGGTTTAAATAATTTTAAAATATTGCTATTACATTTGACAGCTATTATATATGGTAATGTTAATATTAGCCATTTCCTCATAAGGAAACTTTTGATATTTATTGACCCGATCAGTCAGTGCTACTCTCGTTTGAAATTTATAAAATCCTTCTTTTTTCCGGTAAATATGTTCCTTAAGTCCAGTATCTAACACTATTTCCAGTGCTGATAGGGTTTTCCTTCCTAACTTTTTGTTTGAAATAGTGTGGAATTTTGACATCTTCATTCTGTTTTTATTTCCTCTTCGAGTTACATGTGTTATTCATTTTAGTTGTTTCTACTGTTGGAAGTTTTCAAATGATGTAATTCATCTTATTTGGTATCGTTCTTTGATTGTAATTGTGTAGAGACTGTTCGCATTTGTTCGAACGAAGGTGGCCATCGCTAGAACTTACAGGAAAAGGTGCCACCGCAGATGTCAAACATTGACGTTCGACATCGAGGCAAGAAAACAGAAAATAAATGCTAATTTTTGGAAGTGGGAACGCTCTCTCTCTCTCTCTCTCTCTCTCTCTCTCTCTCTCTCTCTCTCTGTAAATTAATAACCGCTTTTCTTGTTAAGTTATTTCCAAGTGTATCATTGGGCAACTATCCTATAAGATTTTTCTATATGCCACAGTAAATGACAGACAACAATAATACCATGCAATGATCAGACGCTTATTTGAGCTATGATGTCCCAAGTAAGAATTTTTACAGAATTTAATGATTGCATTCCTCATAATTCGACAAATTGAGATGGTCGGATAAAAAGGAACAATTGTCACTGTTGTATTTTTCCGCCAACTCGTAATTGAAGCCACGATACATCGGCAAATATGTGCAATGATTTATCGCAGCTCACTGACTTGGATTACATTGCTAGCCCTAGCGTGTTAAAAATACTTGACTCCCACTTTATTCTTCTCCTTCGTAACACTTCCCCAGTAGAATTACACCTCTACGTTTCTGTTGAAATGAATTCCACAGTTGCAGCTTTGTATATATGTTATTTTGTATGTTTTTTTTGTTTTTTTTTTTGTTTTTTGAAAATTAAATATTTTAAAAATTTAGCTATTTTATCATTAACTAAATAAAGATAAACTCTAACAGAAAAATTAAGGCTATAAAATAAAAATAGGTTTATAGTGGGTTGCTTATCTATTCTTTTCTGCTAGTTAGTAGTGGAGAGTCCGTTCTAGTGAAGGGTAGCTGTGTACTGTTGCAAGTTAACGGAATTTGGCCTTGTTGTAGATAGCCCACTATAAGTCATAAAGAAAAGCAAATTGAGTTGAAAGATAACATTTTATATATAACACATATCAATTAATGTTTTTACAATTGAAGTAATACATGAGGTATATGTCCAACGGAGATTAAAATGTTCATGGCAATAAAATACTGAAAGAGAATTAATGCTTAGGAATTTGGGAGCGCTATGAGTAAGGAATGTCTTTGATGTATTTGCGCCTTAGGTCAGTAAGTAGTTTTTGAGGCAGGGAAGAGGAAAAGAAGAGGCGAAGGGAGGCGAGCATAGTAGCCGCTTGACTTAGGTCAAGGGAGATACTAATTACTCTCTTCTCCTGAGTTGGTCTGCCTGTCAATGCTTTTCTGTATCCGCTTTTTATATCTTCTTTTTGGATCACAGCAGCTCATTTGGGATTTCACACTTGTATTTGGTTCTGGACTTCCCATTGGCTGATAAATAAAATTCGCGTAGGCTCGCGAACTGGAAATTTAATATTTAATTAATTTTTAGTTTTCAACCGGAACATCTGCGCGGAGCCGGCGACGCACGGACGACTTTTGGTCATTTTCTTTTTGGTCGTGAAAGCGCAAACATCCGGTCCATCGCTTTTGTTCGGTATTACCACAGATTAATTCATAAGGGTTAAATTAAGACTGTAAATAATATTGTTAGTTTTTCGACAATAGTAAATTAAATGAGATCAAGAAAGATTAATTGATTTGTGTTTTACAGCTTATCAACCCTTCGTTGGTTATTTAAAGCCGAAACATATTTTGGGGATCGCAAAAATAATTCATTTAACTCGCAGCTGGGGAGAGAAAAGAGAGTTCATGTTTACCTAAGCGAATTTTACGTAATCGAATTGCATTTGAATGGAATTCGAACTCGGCTCTACGATTTTTTATTCCAAGACGTTATTCGCTACACCAGCCGCACATCTCTCAGATAAGAACATTTCATGAGGGCTAAATTAAAACTATAAATAGTGTTACGAGGATGCATTTCTATATTTAAAAAATTATTAATAAAGTCAACAAAAAGGTTAAAATTTATATAGTAAGGGATTCTACTGAGTCCTACCTGTTAATACAAAAATGTTTTAATTCATAAAGTAGTTGTAAAATAGAGAAATTAGAAATAGAACGTTTGGAAGTTTCTAGATCATTCCAGTAGATTCGGGAAAAATCTAGATGATTCGAGAAACATCGAGAAATATGCTAATTAGGTGCTAGCCCCTATAAATATAGTTTTTTTTTAAGAGAGTTGTCAGTTGTAAAAAGGGAAGTGAGCTGCTTCGCCTGGCGACCGAGGGCAAAGTGTAGTATCTGTTCTCAGCTACTCACTTCCTGCCCACCGGCCGGGTTAAAGCAACGACCAGCTAAGATTAGCTTTTGACCAGCTTTGACAAATAATGACCTATTTTGACAAGCAATGACCAGTTAGACCAGTTTTAGGTATCCAGTTACCGCGTAAGCGGGTGCTGGGTAATATTTGACCAGTGACCTGAGCGTACTCGCTCAGGGTCCCCACCTTAAAACTGACCTTGTGTCACATCTCGCTCCAGTGCGGGAGCCGGGTAAATACGGTTGTAAAAAGGGAATTTCTGGCATTATCAACTCCGGCTTTTGATATGTGGATTATTATATCAAGCCGGAAGAATGTTTATGAAAAGTTACCGACCAACAAAAACCCAAAAGAGAACCGCATGGAACTAAACTGGTAAATAGAGTTTTTTTTTTAAATATTTTCATTGGCCAAACTAAAAATTATCTAAACTTAATTATAAATGGAACTTTGTCTGTGTGTGTGTGCGTGTCTGTCCGTTACCTTATAGACTCCGAAACGGCTGAACCGATTTTCTTAAAAATTTACACAGTTTTACTATAAGCATCTGCGAGGGTTCTCAGGTAGGTTTTGTGTCGAGGTACTCCCGATAAATATCGATAATCGAAAATATCGGGTTATAGAAGGAGTGGTCCGATTTTAATCAAATTTGATACACTCATAGACAAAGACATAAGAAACGATATTCAGAAGTTTCAAGGTTGCAGTTCTTACAATATTGCAGCAAAACGATAATATATATATATATATAAAAGGCAAGATGTTTGTGTGTGTTTCTGTTTATCTGTCTGTATGTCGTTTATACAAATCCACAATTTTTATCCGATTCTCACCAAACTTCACACAAATATTCTTTAGGCTGAGTCTGAGCTCCTGGACCATGGAATAGTTTTAAAGCTTTCATTACACGCGAGCAACGCCGGGCTATACTGCTAGTTCTATATGAACATATATTTGTGAATTTTTAGTAATAGCACTTAGATTATATTGCTAGCCCTAGCGTGTTAAAAATACTTGACTCCCACTTTCTTTTTCTCCCTCGTAACATTTCCCCAGTAGAACTACACCTGTACGTTTCCGTTGAAATGAATGCCACAGTTGCAGCTTTGTATATAAGCTATTTTGTGTTGTTTTTTTTTTTTGTTTCTTTGTTTGAAAATCAAATATTTGTTAGTGTTTTAGCTCTGTGATTTGGTAATCATTTTCTTTTCTTTTCCTAACACGTAACAATAGTATTAGAATTTGCATAATTGTAAATCAAAGGAGTCAAAGATAAATTGTTTTTTACGGCTTATCGACCCTATGTTGGATATTTAAAACCAAAACAGTGAGGGATTCTAAGAATAATAAGATTTTTGCAAGCGAATTTTGCTTTAACAATTTTTTATAGAAATTTTTCTAGACACAAGTCCTACTCTATATAAATTGTTCTGACTGTTACCTTCATCTTTATTGCCATGTTTACGACGTTTCAGCCGTTGTACGCTCCGGCCATCTTCAGGTACTAGGAATTTCGAACCCAACGTTTTCTTGCGATCACTGGGGTATATCATTCTCATTCCATGCCCTATGCCACTTTTGGTTCCCAAGTAGTTATCTCCCTTTTACTCAACTCTCTAAGTTCATCACTGCTGCAGCCATGCCAATAAAGATGACGACAACAGTCCGAACAATGTAAATACTACCTCATTTCAGAAGTACAAATACAGAAGAGCGGAGCATGCAACAGCCAAAACCTCGTAAACATGGCAATAAAGATAAGGGCTACAGTCCGAACAATGTCAGTCAGTTAAGTGACATACGTGATACACTCTTTGGGCGATCATGTCTCGAAAGAAATATGACTGACCGGGCTGAAGATTATCCCGCAGTAGGTTGCCATTGCTTTCTGCGGTAGACTGGTTGCCGACTGGTTTGTCCTATTATTTAACCCATAAATGGAGGTAAGAGACGGATTAATACCTTTCCCAAGGGTATTTGTGCGTAAGTGAATGCAAGGAATTCAACCGGAATTCGAACTCAGCTCCCCAATTTGTCGTTCCGAGCCGATATCCACTGTACCACAACGCACATCCTAACGATGTAAATATCCATTGCACACCCACAGAACATCCGAACAATGTAAATAATATAAATACTACATCATTTCAGAAGTTTAATAGACAAATACAAGTCCTACTATTTAACATATACTTTGGAGAGGAGGTGGATATTTCCCGAGAGTCAACTTGTCAATTACCATACGGGATACACGCTTGGGCCATCATGTCTTTTACGATTCATGACTGATGAGTCAGAAGATTTTTTCTGTTGTAGGTTGCCGGCTTTGTCTACGTTAGACTGGGTTCCAACCAAGGCCATGAGGCCTTGTCTATCTTGCTAGAAGAGAAGAAGTCATAAATTTCTTAATGGTAATTTGCACGGAAGTAAATGTAAGAAAACCTGACCGAAATTGAAACTCTGCTCTCGGAGGCGCTATTTATTGCACCATCTGCACAACTCAAAGATAAAGATAAACCATAAGGTGTGAATTAAGACTATGAATAATACTGTGGTTTATTTGTACATTGGTAAATGAGGTGAATAATGATAATAATAATATCTTGATATGATATATTAAAAGATATGCAATAATCTAAACTTATTTATAAATGGAACTTTGTCTGCGTGTGTGTGTGTGTGTGTGTGTGTGTGTGTGTGTGTTATAGACTCCGAAACAGCGGAACCGATTTTCTTGAAAATTTACACACTTGTACTATAAGCATCTGCGAGTGTTCTTAACTAGGTTTTATGTCGAGGTATCCCCGATAAATATCGAAAATCGATAATCGAAAAAATCGGGTTATAGAAGGAGTCGTTTGATTATAATCAAATTTCATACACTCATAGACAAAGACATAAGAAACGATATTCAGAAGTTTCAAGGTTGTAGCTCTTACAATATTGCAGCAAAACGATAATATATATATATATATATAAAAGGCAAGATGTTTGTGTGTGTTTCTGTTTATCTGTCTGTATGTCGTTTATACAAATCCACAATTTTTATCCGATTTTCACCAAACTTCACACAAATATTCTTTAGGCTGAATCTGAGCTCCAGGACCATGGATTAGTTTTAAAGCTTTCATTATACTCGAGCAACGCCGGGCTATACTGCTAGTACATAATAATAATATTAAGATATATTGGTAAATGAATTGAATAGAAATAGTAATAATAACAATAATAATATTAAGAAATGTCAAAATATTGTCTTGATAATTACAGCCCACACATTATGAAAAACTTTGTCCATGCAACGCTGGTGATGTTATAGATTTTTTTTTATCTTTTCACCCCAAGCAAGGCGGTACCGCCACTGATGTGCAGCGGGCTACATAAGAGAGTTAAAATTTTAGGCAAGAGGAGAGTGAAGACAAAGACGAACCAGTTACAGAGAGTGAAAGAGAAAGGGCAAAAGAAGGATGGAAACACAAGAGTGAAAACAGTTGCGATGGTAGAGAGAAAGAAAAAGAACAAGATACACGGGGTGATGTAGAAAGGGCTGGAGTCAAGTAAATAAGAGATGGGAATTGGCTTTGTGTTTAAATTCCTGGAGGTTGTAGCCGTCAGGAAAACAAGTATATGGAAGGGAGTTCTACAGGTGGGAAGCGCGAGAAAAGAAGCTGATGGAATAGAATTGTCGCCTACATTTGGTTGACCTAACTGTAAAAGGGTGAGACCTTGTTGCCAGTCTGGTTGCCCGAGTAAATTCTTGTGGAGGGGGCACCAGTGACCTAAGTTTGTCAGAGCAGAAGCCATGAAAATATTTATAAAAGAGACAGAAGGAATAGAAAAACAAATGGAATGTAGACATAACAACATACCATTACCTACCTTCGCCTTTCTGCAGACCTGGTAGGTAGTGTGACCATAGAAATCGAATTATGATTAAAATGACATAATAATAATAATTTTGTTAGTTCATTTTGCGTCGTTATAGTTGGCATTCAAAGCAAAAAGTGCAGTGGTTTTCCAGTTCCTTCTGCCTGTGGGTTGCTGAGGTTACCCCGTCCCAACTCCCAGAAGTTCCTCAGCTCACTGGTAAAACAGTTGCTCTCTGAGGCTCGGCTCCTACGCCCAGGCTGGCAACTGGTCAATGACTCCTTAGCACAGCGGATTGGGGATGCGTGTTTCCCTTTACCGGTAGAGTCGTGTAACCCTTCCGAATATCCTCACACAGTTTAGCCGGCCGGTTACTTGTCATTGTGGACGGTTGCCCGGCTTCTTCCCTAGAAGTTTCATGGAAACTTTTGGTTTCACAAGCAACCCGAAACTGCATGCGATGTGAAGATTATCCCGCAGTAAGAATTAACAACGATATAGAATCCAGTTTGTTCTGCCCCCTACCCATAAGTCGGAGAGGAGAAGAGATGGTGAAGAATGTAAGTGAATGTCATGAATCTGACTGGAATTCGAACTTGGCTCGCCGATTCCTCAATCCCAGCCGCTAACCATTACTCCACCTTTCCTTTCGATGCCGTTTACCAGGGTGCAGTCTCCATACGACTTCTTCGATCCCTGTGTGAGAGTTCGATGTAGGATATGAACCAGTGCAGTTACGCATTCCAATTCACTTGAGTAAAGCAGGGCCGACCGCTTTGCTGCAAAGGCCCTATCACTTCTGATACACCTCATACACTCTGAGATAAACATAGGCCATAAAATTACAAGCAAGATTGTACGGCTGGCCACTCTTATCCAAGGATACCTGTCTACTAGGACGGCTAGCTAATCCCCGTTGAAGACGCCTGCTCAGGCACATTTTCGTTTGCTAAACACTCACAGAGCTTACCTGCAACTATGCTAAGTAGACCTTAGTTACAGTTTCTGGGAGATAGCGCGATATCTAGCGTGAACAACAGTTTGAACAAAACCAGGATGCTCCAACCCTCGGCCACGATGACTTGTGACTTCGAGCCAGCACAAACTAGCAGGATTATTTTAGTAATAAAATATAACTTTGTAAACTGCGCTTCTTTTCCTGAGGTAAAATAATTTGTCTTGGAGCTTTCATGTTTATCTTGACTCCAAATAAAATATCATGTTCCGTTAATAAATGTGACAAATCCAACAACAGAGTCGCAACCAATAATAATGAGCAGTTCTCATCCCAGTCCACGAATATCATTACCTTAAAATTATCAGGTAAAATCTCATAAAAGCTTTTGGTCCGATGTTAAGCCGTTAATGCCTAATGAAAAAATCGAATCATGTTCTTAAATAGACTTGTCAATCGAGCCTTCTTGTGAAAGTCATGCATGTCACCGAACTCCTTCAGAAATATCTGAACTATCTGCTTTATGGGCACCTCGACGTGGTGTAATGGTTAGCGAGCTTGTCTCGCTAGAACCTGTTACGACTGAGTAGTGAGTTTGATCCTCACTGGGTGCCCCATACTTTCGGCTTTGTGCCACATTAAATTTACTATCTGCTGTATATAACGGTTTTCTAAGATAAATTATTAAATATGGCTTTCAGCGGGACTTGGCGAAGACCAGCCTTCTTCGAAACTTATGTACTGGCGTTACATAATCACAAACAAAGAACCTTACTAGATAACAGAAACCACATGACCTGATGACTTTCGACAGCAACTACAAAAAATATAACGCGAAAAACGAAAAGAAAATAATGACCTAAATAAGACTCAGTGAAGTGCCATACGTGATACACGATTGAGCGATCACGTCTCGGAAAAGACATGACTGACTGTTTACGGCTATATCGTGTTGAATTCACCGGTTCCCGTCCGATCACTGAAGTTAAGCGAAAGCGACATCGAGCCTGGTCAGTACTTAAATGGGTGACCATTTGGGAATACCAGGTTCTGTAAACGTAAGGACCAAGAATGGTCCACCGGTCCTCCAAGTTTGGGGGTTGGGTGCAGAGCTAACAACCCAGCCCCGTAAAAAACAGTTTGTTACAGAAAATTGCTGTCCTATGCTATTACTTTCTGAGGTACCGAATTAGTCTTTAACCATTAATGTTTTTTTTCTGTCCATTTTGAACGCCTACTTCATACGAAATATTACACAAGGTTGGATTTAAGTTTGGATCGACGTGGGACAAGAACAATGTTTTCTTCGTTGGTACATATATTAGGTTGTCACACATGAAATGACGGATTTTTTGGTTGGTTGTTGATCAGGTCGTCTAATGAAGTAAACTCCTTAGTATATAGAAAATCTTGACTTACTCCTAAGTCTTTTTCGTTCCAGATAATTTTTCTTTCAATATATTGTTGCTCATAATCTCGATAAAAATTTTATGTCTGTAGGACGAGACCACAGTAAGTAACCTCCTTAGTATATAAAAAATATTGACTTCTTGACTCTTTTACTTTCCAGATAATTTCTCTTTCAATATATTGTTGTTCATAAGTCCGATTCAAATCTTACGTCTGTAGGACTACACCACAGAGAAGTAACCTTAGTATATAAAAAACCTTGACTTATTCTTGTTGTTTTCAGATAAATTTTCTTTCAATCTATTGTTTCTCATAAACCCAATGAAAATTACTACAATGAAAGAATATTGAGTAATTTTACTCAGAGTACAAACTAGAAAAGATTAACCATTTTTGCATTGAATCCCTACATGCAATAAGAAATGGATACTCTTTGACAACAGTAAGATAGAAGGCCGGTTGTCAGATGCAAATGAATCACCAAAACAATACCTCACACCCCCACTGCACCCTAAAAAGTTAATTGTTACTGTATTGTGATCTTTCAAGGTGTTTATTCGTTATTCATTCTTGCCTCGTGGAAAAACAATAACAACAACCTCATATTGTGGAGAAACTTAGCATATGCACAAAACATTGAAAACAGAAACCTCCTAGACTTATGAATAGGGATGACCGCCAATTTTGCTGCATGACAAATCACGGCCAAGCGCTTCTCAATCAACTGTCCAAAAGCTGAATTTCCTGAATGATGAAATTTTGCCTTATCTTACCTATTCAGTCAGTCAGTTAAGTGCCATACGTGATACACGCTTGGGCGATCATGTCTTGACAGAGACATGACTGACTGGGCAGAAGATTATCCCGCAGTAGGTTGCCATTGCTTTCTGCGGTAGACTGGTTGCCGACCAAGGCTATAGAACCCAATCTGTCCTGCTATTTAACCCATAACTGGAAGGAAGAGACGGATTAATACCTTTCCCAAGGGTATTTGCGCGTAAGTGAATACAATGGATTCAACTGGAATTAGAACTCGGCTCCCCGGCTTCTCGTTCCGAGCCGATATCCACTGTACCACAACTGTACCACAACGCACATCTTACCTATTCACCTGGCCAAAATGTGAGGAATCAGTTTATATACTGTTTGTTATACTTAATTGATCCCCCACTTTTTATCCACATGATGATTTCTTGTTTGTTTATCAAATTCTGATTAAGTATGACTTCACCTCTTCTCTTCCACCTGTGGGTGAATTAGTGATACAAGTCTCACTAAGCCATTATTATCTCAAAATAATTATTACTATGTAAAAATATTATCTGGCTTTAAATAACCTGCAAAGGGTTGATAAACCGTAGAAAACGAATCATTCAGGTCAATGAAATACTGATTATTACCTTTTTTTCCCAAATGCACTGATGGGGTTAAGCTTTCTTTAATGAAAACCAGATTCAATCGTTCGCCGAAAATCTGTTCACATCAAAACATGTGGAATTTTACTCAAAAGATATTAAAAAGCTTTCTGACGAGTATCAACCATTTATTGAAAATAGTGATGAATATTCAATTTAATATGATGTAATTGTACTTAAATTTGATAGACAAAAATGGAAATTATGACAGTCTAATATTTCATATATAATATGTGAATAATTTATAATTGTTCATTTATCGGATTTTTAGGAACTTATTTCTGTGCGTTATCGGATGTGCGTTGTGGTGAATTGGATATCGGCTCGGAACGAGAAATCGGGGAACCGAGTTCGAATGCCAGCTGATTTCATTGCATTCACTTACGCGCAAACACCCTTGGGAAAGGTATTAATCCGCCTATTCCTTCCAGTTATGGGTTAAATAACAGGACAGATTGGGTTCTATAGCCTTGGTCGGCAACCAGTCTACCGCAGAAAGCAATGGCAACCTACTGTGGGATAATCTTCTGCCCAGTCAGTCATGTCTCTTTCGAGACATGATCGCCCAAGTGTGTATCACGTATGGCACTCAACTGACTGATTTATAATAAACACCTGATTTATTTTTTTGAAACTTGTAATTAATACGTGATTTCTATCAATAATATTGGATTTTATGTTCAACATTAAGCAGTTACGCTATTTATTGAATATTTTACACGAATTATGACACAAGGGAGAAACTGGAGGAAATCTCACTCATTGACCCTCTCGTCCGCGACTGTTCCATTTGCCATAACGTGACATTGCAGATTATTTTTACTACATTCATCTTTTTTTATATAATCATATCGCACCAAGCAAGGCATTTTACTGCCACTGTTGTGCAGAGGGTTGCATAGGAGGAAATTTACCAGAAAGAGAGACAATTTATAATGGGTGTCGGGAAGTAGGTAAGAGAAGGATGAGAATACTGATGAGAGCTGAGTGGACGGAGAAAGGAGCATGAGAGAGAGAGAGGATACAGAGTGAGACAGGGAATGACTATTGACTTTACATTTAAATTCTTGGAGATTGTAGCTGTCGGGGAAGGGAAAAGAATTCCACAGGCCAGAATGATGAAATATGAAGTGACATCACTAAACAACCATCACGTGATTATCTCGATCAAAGAAAGATAATGGCCCTTTTGTTATGGTGCCCTATCTTCAGTGGAATATGCTCTTCCTCTGTCAATAAATACTAATCTGAGTGACTTCTGGGGAGGCAGCCAAGAGGCAGCTGAGAGGTAGTCTATTGGCAGTCGTAAGATCGTCGAGATTCAGCGTAACTATACATTTCGGATGTACACTTCTGTATGCTGACGTTTTGTATATATGTTCTGTTATTCTAATACATTGGTTAATCCTACCTTGTTGTTTCCTTGTTTTTCTTTCTGGTCCAAACAAGCCACAACAACTTGGCAACGTAGAATCGCCACAACACCTTTGTATCAGGACAGATTGGGTTCTATAGCCTTGGTCGGCAACCAGTCTACCGCAGAAAGCAATGGCAACCTACTGTGGGATAATCTTCTTCCCAGTCAGTCATGTCTCTTTCGGGACATGATCACCCAAGTGTGTATCACGTATGGCAATGTTGATGACTTGAAAATAATTTGCAATTAAGTAATTATTAATTAATTGTAAAAAAAAAAAAAGTGTGTCACCAAATTTGCTAACGATCACTGCGTTTGCATCCTTCTTTGCGGAACTGGCGAACCAGAAAGTCGCTCGTGACTGGACTACAGTTCTTGATTAGGTGGGTTAGCAGAGTTGTACCTGGTGTCTGGCGAATCAGTAACGGCTGGGTGGCCGTGCAGAGTGGCTATGATTTTGAAAGACCCGGAACTCCTAATAATACTCGGCTAAAGATATCATCGATGATGTACGCTACAGCATCTGAATCTGACATTCACTTCATGAAAATTGAAATACCAAGGAAAAATGAAAATGATCGTCTGAGAGAACCGTTTTCACGTTCCATCAACATAACCGAGGCTAACCTCCAGGAGAGTGGCTCATTGCGCCTTCTCGGGCGAACGATTTCAGTTGACATGAAGGGGAAAGAGTATATTGAATCGATTACAAAGTCTGCGGCTACGAAAATTATTTCATAGTGTCATGTTAGACAGTTCTTATCTCTAAAATCTATTTTACATACCTAAAAGTCTACCATTCGTCAACGCTCAGAATATTGCTGCCGCATGTGGTCTGGTGATGATACTATATATTTAGAGACCCTGAATAAAATCAAAGGAAGAATCTGAAATATTATTGCCCCTGATCTGGCATCTTGGTTTCAGTCTCTTTTCCACCGCCGTAATGTAGAATTTCGGTGACTTCTAAAAATACATTTAAAGTAACTTCCATCTAAAGTAGATCATGTTTAGCAAATTGACCTTGTGCCAAACATAAGTAAACTCTCCACAATTTAAGATTATCATCAAATTGTATGTATAAAATTATTAACTGCGAATCGTTCTAAAAGAAAGTGTAGTAAAGAGGTTACAGAATTAAGAGGTTATTCGTTTTAGGGAAATGTGATTTGAACAGAAAAGATAAGTCCATATTTTTGCTGTATGTATATACAAGGTCGTAGTAATGTTTTGTTCCTATCTTTCTTTTGTGCTGACAGCAATTAGGTGAAGAAAAGAACGAGAGACAAAGAAAACTGCACGTGAGAAGATGATGGATGCAAATGTGTGTCGCTGGGACAGTTATGTCCGATCAACGGTTTGAAAAATATCTTGTTACATTGCGACTGTGTTGAGCGCCCTCTGCTTACTTCTATATCTATTTGATTCAAATTTCTTTCTCTATTTATATCAAAGAACGTTTTGACATTGGTTTGTTACGTCCTGTCAGTTTTGTAAATCGCTCTCTTTTCATTGGTTAGTAATTTTTTCACACAGGCTCGCGAAATTTACCTTTCACACTGACTCGCGAATTTGCAAGCAATGAATAAAAGAAAGTTATTTTTATTTCGCATCTATCGTACATCGACTTTATGAATTTAAACGCAGATTGACACCAAGTTTTACCGTTAAAATGGGTAACTGTAACCGTAAATTATATACTATCAGTTTCTTCTCTCACGCTTCTCGTTTATGGAACTCTGTACCTGCCTCTTGTCAACTTTGATCTTCAAAAATTTGAATGCAATATCAATCGTTATCTTCTGCCATCTTAATTCTTTTTTTATTGTCTTATCTCCTTAATAGTATATTTTTATCATATTCTGTAACACTCAGTAGCCCTATGTTGCATCTTAGTGAATTTATTGCCTTGCGTGGGGTGATAAGATTAAAATCTCATTTTAGAATTTAACCGGTTGTTGTATTTTTATGCAACAGTTTTTTCGAACAATACATAGGAAGCATTACCTTTTAGAGTTAGTATGCAGGAGATGGACAAAATAAAGGAAACACTCAGGACCAAAATGGCACAATTTGGAAAAGGTGATTGTGACAAACTGTTTATTTTGATTAAATATTAGTAGCACTTCATTTTTTTGCAAAAATTGTTGGGTTCTTTTTTACAGATATTATTTAAATAAGTTCATTAAAATCAACAGTCAGGGCTATTTAAGAATGTTAAGAGATCAACTTCATCCCATGATTCAGGAACTGGTTCCGTAGGAAATTTCTTCTTTTGTGGGAATAATGCACCTATTCATAGTGCTAAAATTGTAGCTGAATGGCACGAAGAACATTCCAGTGAAGTAGAACATCTTATCCGGTAACCACAGTCCCCAGATTCCAACATTACTGAACACATGATTCATTTTCGAAAAAAACAAATGAGGAGTCGATATCCTCCACCATCATCATTGGAAGAATTGGATACTGTTTTAGTTGAAGAATGAATAAAAATTAATCCGGTACAATTCAAACTTTCACCAAGTCGATCTCACGCAGAATTCAAGCTGTAATTACTACCAAAGGCAGTCCTACCTGATACGGAAATAAATTTGCTTGAAATTTCGAGCTGTTTCTATTATTTTGTCCGCCCAATGTACGTACAAAAAGTTTGTTCAAAACGTTTTATATGAAGAAAAGAAAAGGCTATTATTTTAAACAATGATTGGACAGTGCCATGAGAATTATTTACATCTTTATCAAAGTTTAAGTTTCAATATATTTCAGATGAACATGAACTGCTTTCTTTCCGTCATGTTGACAAGGAGGGTAAAAACTTTAGATAAGTGTTCAGCTTTGTTTTTCGGATTTCTTATATATATATATATAAATGAATAATTAATGCCCATCACTGGTTTCCTTAAGAAAATATCGCCTGCTTATCATCACTGAATATTTATAAAGAATCGCAGACGATTTTATGGGAACCAACAAAACCAAACCTCTTATGAATTACAAATTCATAAACACAATTTTTTTTCTATTCCCTGCTTTCATAGAGGTGTAGGCAGAAAACTGGACATCATAGCGTCATTACCAAACGTGTCAAAGGCCAGAGTTCAACAACTTCTTCTTCTTCCTCCTCCTCCTCCTCCTCCTCCTCCACTTTTTCCTCCACCTTCATTTTCTTTCTCCTCCTCTTCCTTCTTTGTCTTCCTCCTCCTGCTCCTGCTCCTCCTTCTTCTTCTTCCTCCTCCTCCTTCTTCCTCCTCCTTCTTCATCATCATCTTCTGCTTCATCCTTCTTTTTATTATTATTCCTCCACTTCCTTCTCCTTCTTTTTCCTCCTCCTCATCCTTCTTCTTTTTCCTCTTTCTTCTTCTTCCTCTTTCTTCTTCTTCCTCCTCCTCCTTTGTCATCATCATCTTCTTTTTCATCATTCTTCTTCTTCCTTCTCCTCTTCCTCCTCCTTCTTCTTTTTCTTCCTCCTCCTCCTCTTTCTTCTTCTTCCTCCTCCTCCTTCTTCATCATTATCTTCTTTTTCATCATTCTTCTTCTTCCTTCTCCTCTTCCTCCTCCTCCTTCTTTTTCCTCCTCCTCTTTCGTTTTCTTCTTCCTCCTTATCCTTCTTCTTCATCATCATCTTCTTCATCATCATCATCCTTCTTCATCATCATCCTCCTTCTCCTTTATTTTACTTTTCCTCCTCCTCCTCCTTTTTCTTCTTCTTTGTGCCGTGTTCCTTCAGGACGTAAGGCGATTCTGATCCACAATTTCTTGGTTTTTATAGTTCTATGTACAGTTTGTGTAGCATCGTATGCCAATTAATAGGCAAGTATAAATAGAAAATAAATGGAGATGTAGGGACAGAAAACCCTGTCGTCACAAAGGACACAGAAAGCTGTGCTAGGTAGGCGATCATGGCTTTCCATGTCTCTCTATCCCTGGTGGCTCTTAGCGCGCTTTCTCCTGTTAATCGCGCAACCCCCGCTCTGCCATCCGCCTGCTCAGGCCCTTTAAATGTGTTATCCGCTACTTTCCCCTGTCTCTCTTTCCCTCTGTCCAAGCCCTCCTTCCTCATTGCATGTCCCAGGGACTTCAGCTGACTCTTCCTGATGCTTCGTATTAATTTCTTTCCAACACCTCGTCATTGCTCACATGCTTGGTCCATGATATCCGCAGCATCCTTCTGTAGAACTACATTTCAGCTGCTTCAAGTTTTCCTTTCATCTTTGTTGATATTGTCCAGTATTCACGGCCATATTGAATAACTGACATCACATAGCAATCTAGTACTCTTTTCTTTGTTTCTAGTGAAAGTTTCCTGTGTCTTAATACTTTACTCAGCTTCCGGAACGCGTCCTTCGCCATGCCAATTCGCCTTTGGATCTCTGTGTTGCACTTTCCGTCATCGGTTAGAACACTTCCCAGATAAATTGGAGTAGATAGACTAAACTATCGCACGGTTCACACTCCACCCACGTCTATTGAACAGGTGTAGAGGCTCATCCCTTGTTCCCTGTTTAGGATGTGGTTTTCGGCTTTCTCTTTTCCAATCTTTTCACTCTTAAGTATCCCCCTGCACATCAGTGGCATTACCGCCTTACTCGGGGTGATATGATTAAAAAAAATATTAAAATTTTTGTACCTGCTTGAATTTTAAAATCACCCACCTGTATTTGGCATTTTAGGCTGCTCTTTTTGCTGATAACCATGCATTCGGTTTTCTTGGAGTTTATTTGTAGTCCTTTCTTGTCACTCTCTTCGGCTATCTTCTGTAGGAGGTTTTGTAGTTTCCTTGCCGTGTCTGTAATCGGCACTGTATCGTCTGCGTATCCTTTGTTGTTCAAATTGTGGCCTCCGATTACAAATTCTGGCATAGCACCTAGGGTCCTCAAAATATGCGATGCTGTGAAAAATTTCGACAATACGAATTAGAAGAAATGACTTTTGAAGAAATTGTAAAAATTAACAAAAAAATCGTAAGACCAAAAACAAAGATCGGTGATCGCTAAAAGAACCAAGGTTTTCGAAACAAAACAAGCACCAAACGAGATTGAAAGAGCGAGCCAAGTCATATACTATAGAGATCACGCACATATCAGAGATAGGGAATTATTCATAGTATTAGTGAACTCATATTCAGGATAGACATATGTTGTCAGAATTTAAAAAAAGCCAAAATAAAGCAAATACTAAGAACTATATTCTCTAGAAATGGAGTACTCCAAACAATAGTCACTGACAATGCACCTGCATTTTGTGATGAGAACTTATGTGTGTGGTTAAAACAAATTGAATGCATCCCATACAAGACACCACCATATCATCCACAATCTAATGGCCTTGCAGAAAGAATGGTATGAATGGTGAAAATGGGAATGAAAGCATTCTCATCAATTAATGAAAACATAAAAGTATATTTACCAAAAATACTCCTTAGTTACAGATCCATTCCACATGTGGGAAGGAAAGTGAGTCCTTTAGCATTAATGGGAAGACAAATCAGAGGCCCCATGACTATATCCTTTGCAACAAAAGAAAATGTATAATATAGAAAAAATAAAGAGGAAAAGCCAGAAGAAGCAAATTTCCTGATACGAAAAGGACACAACATGGCTATACTTGAGAAAAAGGGACAACATATGCAGATGAGTTCAGAAGTAAAAACGAGCCGGATGATGTGTAAATGGAAGGTCAAGACCAAATACATCATGTAATAACACAAGCAGATGAGTTTAGAAGCAGAAACGAACTGGAGGATGTGGAAATGGAATGTAACAGACCAGGAAATGGAAGAAAATGAGAATTAAATGTCAAACGAATATGAAGAAGAAAATGAAGAGAGACCAAGATTACCATTAAAGAATTACCATTAAAGAATTACCATTAAAGAATTACCCTTAAAGAATTACCCTTAAAGAATTACCATTAAAGAATTACCCTTAAAGAATTACCCTTAAAGAATTACCATTAAAGAATTACCCTTAAAGAATTACCATTAAAGATTTACCATTAAAGAATTACCATTAAAGAATTACCCTTAAAGAATTACCATTAAAGAATTACCATTAAAGATTTACCATTAAAGAATTACCATTAAAGAATTACCCTTAAAGAATTACCATTAAAGAATTACCATTAAAGATTTACCATTAAAGAATTACCATTAAAGAATTACCCTTAAAGAATTACCATTAAAGAATTACCATTAAAGAATTACCATTAAAGATTTACCATTAAAGAATTACCATTAAAGAATTACCCTTAAAGAATTACCATTAAAGAATTACCATTAAAGAATTACCATTAAAGAAAATTAAAGAGAAAACTAGAAAGATAACTGGAAGGATAATACAATACGAAAATAATCAGGAGCAGTAAAAGAAAAAACAACGGTGTAGGGCCTTTCCGATTCAAGATGCTGTCGTATCGAATGCAAATTAATAGCCAAGTATAAATAGAGAATAATTGGGGAAGTAAGACACAGAAAAAAACCTGTCGTCACAAAAGACACCGAGAGCTGTGCTACGACTACTATTACGCACTAAGAAATGCAAAACGTAACAGTTTGTCTTTTTGTTATTTCACGTAATCACTGTTCTGTCGTCTATTTACACAAGGTAGCTTATCCGCTGCTTTCCACTGTCTTTCTTACATCTTTTTTATAATCATTTGACCCCCCCCCCCCAAGCAAGCCAGTACTGCCACAGTTGCGCAGGAAGTCACACGAGAGGAGAGTAGTAAGAAAGAGGAGCAAGTTACTGGGCTGTGTCAGAAGGATGAGAACACTGGTGTGGAGAAGACTGCATGAGAGTAGGGCTTACGGCCATATCACGTTGAATACACCGGTTCTCGCTCGATCACCGAAGTTTAGCAACGTTGAGCCTGGTCAGTACTTAGATGGGTGACCGCATGGGAATACCAGGTGCTGTAAGCGTATAGTGATGGATGTGCGTTGTGGTGCAGTGGATATCGGCTCGGAAAGAGAAATCGGTGAGCCGAGTTCGAATTCCAGTTGAATACCCTGTATTCACTTAAGCAATGGTACCCTTGGGAAAGGTATTAATCTCTCTCTTCCCTCTAGTTATGGATTAAATAACAAGGGTAGGACTTGGGGACCCTGCCCTTAAAAACAAATCCCACTGAATCATGAGACTCGAAAAGAAAAAAGTATTACTAGACACAAAACGTATATAAAAACAACAATAAATTGTTGAAAGAAAAAGGTATTACCAGCAATAAATAAATAAAAATTTAGTTGGCAATAAATGACCCGCCGAGGTTGATATGCCATATAAACAAAACAACCAACAATCATTATCATATAAGGGTTATCAGGGAAATGAAGTACAAACTGACCATAAAAAAATGGTATAATATGCAATGGAGATGTAATAGTAGCTCCACAAATACTAAGAAGGAACATATTAAAAATAGTACGTGATGACGTACATTGTGGCATAACAGCAACGCAAAGAAGACGAGAGTTACAAGCTTATTGGCCAGGATATTCAAAAGACGTCGAGGAATACGTTAAGAGATTCCAATATGTGAGGATATAAAAAAAACTTCAAGCAAGCAAAATTCACTCACGACCAAAGGAAACTTAAATTCTTGGAGATTGTAACCGTCAGGGAAGCAAGTATACGGAAAAGAATTTCACAAGGGTAAAAAAGAAACTGATAGAGAAGTTGCGGTTACATTTGATCGGTTTCACTGTAAAAGGGTGGGACCTAGCCGCTAGTCTAATAGCTCGTGTAAATTCATGCAGTAGGGGCATCAGGGAGCTAAGCTTATCGGAGCAGAAGCCGTGAAATTATTTGTAGAAGAGACAGTGGGAAGCCAGAATACGTCGGTGAGAAAGTGACTAGAGCTGAGCTACCAGGTCGGGATCCGTCACATTGCAGATTCTCCGTTAAATTTTGTCAGGAACCCCGAGATAAATAGCACCAGACCAGATGTGACAGCAGTAGTCAATATTCACTGTGTTCTGTGAGTGTCGACTTTTTTTAGCCCCCTTTCCTTATTATGTGTCTTAGAAATTAAAAATGTCTCTTTCTGATGCTAGGTATAAATTTTCTTTTTTGTTTTTTTGGTGGGTGGGGGTGGGAGGGTTTCAATTTTCTCTAAAATGTCGTCGTTTCTCGCGAACAGATTGCGAAAGATTATGAATAGTATAAAAGTTATAAGAACACTTATTGTCTTCTATGTGTAGTGGCCTCGGCTATGTCTATCAAATTGGCCTTGTGCCAAACACAAACGAATCCCCACAATTAAAATATCAGGAGGTTGAAAAACTAAAAGTGTTTTGTTTGTAAAATAAGTGGAATTTTATTAACTGAACAGAATAACATCCAATGTATAAGAAATGAAATTACTAACTAAATATTCAAAAAGAAACTATAGTGACGAGTCAAAGGAATCAAGGGTTCGTAGTTATAAGTAATAGTACTAGTTGTGTGTATGCCAAGATTAACTGAAATTAATGAAGTCTGTGTTCCTTTCTTTTTTTATGGCTGGCGAGAAAGTGAAAGGGAAAATAAAGCAATAAAGAAAAACTTTACTTATCGGATGTTAGTTTTTAGGAATCAGTTGAAGATGTTTTTGTTGTTGTTTCGTTGACGGCGTATGAGTGAAAACGAAGAAAGGAAAATTAGAAGAAAAGGAAAAACGAAACATGTCAGTTTCGGCATCTTGCAATTTCTCCCGTACATTGTGGCGGTGTCCTTATTAGATCCCTGCTTCCATCGGACTGTCTTGGCCGGTCAAGAAACGTGGATAAGTAGTGAAATCAAGTCACGTGATCGGCTCCGATTGCAAACCCATTTTTAGGTGTTAAGAAAATTCGACAGAGGTCTTAGTTCAATTTGTTATTTCCTGTCCAATCGGATCCAGAATATTAATTTTCACACCGACTTGTGAAATTTGCCTTGGTCTATTTTTTTAATGTTTTCAGTCATTCTGATCCGATTTTGTGGGTGTGCAGTTCGACTTTTTTGTTTCAGTGATATGTTGGAATGATATAGGATTTGTATCCTATATATATACCCTGGCCCTTCGACAGATACAACGACAGTTAGCTAGCAGACTTAAAGAAACATGAACATTATTAAGGAGATACGAACAGATTTTAAAAAATACGGGCATAATGAAAGAATAAGGACACGACTGGAAAGGAATAGGAACATTGCTAAATATATAAGAAGAAAATTTCAGCGATACGAATTCATTGTGAAAGATACAACAAGAATGAAAAATATATAAACACAAGACGTGAAAATAACATATGGTCTGATATATGAGATAAGGTTCCCTGTCAACAAGGCAACAACAATTATTCCAACCTCGAGGAGCCGATATTTTGGACAAGCTGCTCGTTATCATAAGGAGCTTTCCCAACCAGGGTCCGTTTTCTTTCCCTCAATATGAAAAAAAATGTTTAAATTCCTAACGTACTCTGCTTATTTAGATATCAGTACTAGATTCAATAGTCGCCAATCAATACTTGAAGGACATATTAAAAAAATAGTCCGTCCATTGCAATCTGCGCATGCGTATGTATTCATGCGCCTCTGCTTGGATTATGTCGGTTGAGAGTATGACATAGCAACATCGTTGAAAAAGCAGAAAAAAGAAAGTAACTATTAATGATGATATACATCCTTTAGTGCTTCCAGAGTTGGTTGAAGAAACCGGAAAGCTTCTACATTGCGTAGAAGCAAAACGGAAAACGAAATAAAAATAAAAATATTAAAGAATTCAAGATGAAATATAATTTAAAGAATGAACCTCAAAAGTTAACAACTAAAAAAAAAAAAATGGAGAAACACTAACGCAGAAACAAGCATGTTGAAATATGAAAGTTTGAATATGCACAATTTACATTCGGATTATTGTCCTTATCCTTCTTGTTGCTATAGCAACTTTTCGGTCATTGCGTTCTCCAGCCTTCATAAGATATGTTTTGATTTAGTTTTTTCGACTATCTGCATTTATGCATCACATAGGCTCCGTACTGATTCGATAATTTCTTTCTGAGTTTCTACTATGAGGAGATCATTATTTACACTATTTATATTTGGACTATTATCCTCATTTTGATTGTTGTTATCATGATGTTTCGATCTTTGTGTTCTGGGGCCTTCATAAGATATTTGCTTATGTTTTTCCGACCACCTGCATTTATGCATCACATACGGTCCGTACAAATTCGATAATTTCTATCTGAATTTCTAATATGAGGAGATCATTGTTTACACTATTTATATTTGGACTATTGTCCACATTTTTATTGTTGTTATCACAAAGTTTCGGTCGTTGTGCTCTGCGGCCTTCAGAAAATATTTTTTGCTGTAGTTTTTCCGACAACCTGCATTAGTGTATCACATAGACTCCATACCGATTCGATAATTTCTGTCTAAATTTCTAGTATGAGATCATTATTTTTATTATTCACATTCGGACTATTGTCCTCATTTCTGTTGTTGTTATCACAACGTTTTGGTCGTGGTGTTTTCCAGCCTTCACAAGATATTTTTGCTGTAGTTTTACCGATCATCTGCATTGGTGTATTACATAGTATCCGTACCGATTCGATAATTTACGTCTCAGTTTCTAGTACGAGATCATTATTTACACTATTAACATTCTTACTATGGTCCTCATCTTACTGTTTTCACAACGTTTCGGCCGTTGTGCCCTCCGGCCTTTATCAGGTACATATTGATCTGGATAACATACAGGAAATTCTAAACTGAACATAGAATAGGAATAGATTTGAGTGTCGCTAATAAAGGAAGGGAGTCAAATGACAGCAAATCTACAACAGCAGCCATCGACCGTGACAGGAGGGCAGTACTAATCAGCAGGTAGTCTAGGTTTAAGGCTCCAAGTTCACCACAGGATTACTGAACAATATGCTAGTGAATTACATAGTTAGTTTGTATATTTGGTAATTGTTCTCGCTCCACCGCCTCTGACTAAGGATATTTCGAATATTTGTATTTTGAGTACGGCTCATTTATTGCTTGCTCCGTTTCCAGTGAGCTCAATTACACAGAGCCAAGAATGCGTAGGTCCTACTAGTCAATCGTCTAGCGTAACGTTTTCTACACGGAATGTTAGTGGGTCGTAAAAAGTTATACTAGAATTACGCATTAGCATTGATTAAACTCTGTATATTGAGATGGTTCAACAGTCGGCTTTCATTGCCAGGCTGTTGTTGTATCAAGCAGTATGTTGTTTTGACAAGCTTAACGAATCAGGGTTGGTCATGCTCTCAATTTAATCCTTCGTCATTGTAAAAAGAAAACCAATTTTCACTCATTAATATCACCCATTTTAACCAAAATAAACATACAATTTATTGACCACTCAGCTCCACATGTGTTATGGTGAAACACGCCTATTCCTCAGATAACAGACTCTCCCTCCTTTATTTATAAGAGTTAACAGGAAGTTAACTCGAGAAGTTATTGGGAACTTCATAGGAGTTATTAGAAGTTCTAGAGAGTTTTTTAGAATTCTATTGGAGTTCAGTAGAACTACTAGGCAGTTGATATTAGTCGGCATTTAGCTGAATACTAAGGAGTCAGCTTTCAGTGGAAGATTACCAAGTTCCTAACCTTTAGGGTGCGTTAAGTCGATTAGCAACCGACACAGCACGATTATAACTTTCAGTGCGAAAACTACTCCACAACATGCATGGCTTGGGAGTTTGTGTCAGCAAACATCTCCCTCTGGCTCGAGTGGTTTCTTGCATACCCTGACCCGGATGTATAGGTATCTTAGCAACTGCTTTCGGTGAGCAACCCTGAGGCCACACTACGCTGTAGTCTACGACATTTCTCTTCCTGCACATGTCGCAGCCGATGACCGTCTGTCACTAATACTCGAGGCCTTTTCTTACCAAAACAACCCCAAAATTAATATTCACATTCAAAGATAAAAACTAAACAAGCCAAACAGAATTCTTCTAAAACCCTCAACATTTCTTTCTTTAACATCCGTGATATACGTATCAACTTTTGCAGTGTAGAACCTTTCCTCCACGAAAGGACCCCAGACATCATAACTCTCTGTGAAACTAAGTTTAAACCTACAATCCCCTACGCTGAGTTCTCAATTCCTGCTTACCTTTCCATCTTGAGGAAGGACTCAAATGTCCACATGCATGGACTGGGGTTTATGTCAGTGAATATCTTCCTTTGGCTAGAGTGCTTTCTCTTGAATATCCTGACCATTCATATATGTGTCTCCGTCTCTCTCTACTAAACTCAGCCATTTTTTTTCTTTGTCTATTGCCCCATTTCCTCTCTTGACTGTTTCTTGCTGCACAGTATCTCTGATAATATAGACAGGGCCATTTCCTCTCACCCGTTTGCTAATATATTTGTGTTCGGTGACTTCAATGCCAACCATGCAAAGTGGCTGAAAATCTCTGTCACTGATCTTGCTGGCATACTCTGAACTTTGCAATCACTCAGTCTTTCATGCAAGTGGTGCATTTCTCCACGTGCTTCCCCGGTATGCCTGAAAGACAAGCTTCTCTGCTAGACGTCTGCTTCACTTCTATACTCGATTTCTGCCATGCCATGCAGCTTTGCTCTCTTGGCAACTCTGACCAGGCTGTGGTTTCCGTTGATATCTCTCCATTCCCCTCTACCAGGACCAACCTACCAGCAGAATTTCTTACCGCTGCCAAAAAGCAGACTAGGAGTAGTTTCGGGATTTTCTGTCTAACTTCCCTTGGACAAAAAAGTGTTTATTCTCCCCATTGAATACTGCGCCTCTGAAGTCTCCTCCTGGGTGAAAGCTAGTTTTCTCCTGCTGGTTAGGCCGCGATTGCACACAGGAATCATTTCTTCCGGCTTTATCGGTGCCACACGTTTGAGCGTAATAGGCGCCTTTTTACCTCCTTTCCTAATGAGTGCAAGAGGATCCTAAATGATACTAAGTTGTTGTTTGCTGATAGAATGAAGCAGCGCATAGCAGCCTGCAAGTTCAGCTGTAAAGACTGCTGGTCTGTTCTCCAAAAGTGTTTTAAACAACAAAAAACACTTCAACCACACTTTAATTAATAAATCTGAGATCCTCACAACCACAACGGACATGGCCGAGTGCTTTACTCCAAGATTCTCCTCGAACTCCACATTTGACTCGTCTGGAGTATCATCACCCGACTTCCCACATAGAACTGTGGCGCAACTGAGTGATGTATCTATAACCCCCTCACTAGTCTCTGACATCATCTCAAAGCTTAACCCCCATAAGGCAAGCGGAGATGACGAAATCATCATGAAGAAATGTGCTTCTCCCCTGTTCCTTCTAAACTCTATAACCAGTGCCTCTCTGCTTCCCGCTATCCAGCCTGGATAAGTAGATATTCTGTTTTTTTAATTAAACAGTATTATATATTTATATCCACTGGTCTGATTATTTACGATAAATTTTTATTACGAAAATGTGTATCTTTCGGCAGGATTCGAACCTGCGACCCTATGTGGATAGTTCGAATCCTGCCAAATGACACATATTAAATATGAGTATCGATAAAAAATAATCTTCAAACAAATCAAATTTCCGTAATATGTTTACATTTATTTATATTTCTAAAAATCAATTTTAATTTACACCATGGAACTAGAAATCAGCGAGCCGAGTTCGAATTCCAGTTGAATTCCTTGCATTTCACTTACGCGCAAATACCCTTGAGAAAGATATTAATCCGTCTCTTCCCTTAAGTTATGGGTTAAATAATAGGGCAAATTGGGTTCTATAGCCTTGGCTGGCAACCAGTCTACCGCAGAAAGCAATGACAACCTACTGCGGGATAATCTTCTGCCCAGTCAGTCATTTCTCTTTCGAGACATGATCGCCCAAGCGTGTATCACGTCAGTCAGTCAGTTAAGTGCCATACGTGATACACGCTTGGGCGATCATGTTAAATTAAATTAAACTTACTTTTAAATTAAAACTTACTTTTAAATTAAAAAAAAATTCTTTTTAAATCATTAAACGAAATTATATCACAAGAAAATTCACACAAGTTGTACTATAAAATAATATCGGCCATATTTAATCAATTCCGTAATTCTGTAACTTGCGTATATCTTCTGAATAAGTAATCAGTGATTTTTATCTATCGAATTAAATCTATTTTTCAATATAAAATAACATACCATAATTAAAATACCGAACACTATTTGAACTTTGAAAAATGGCGGCCATATTTAAGCAATTTTTAAGCATTGTTTATATCTTCCTTATCGCTGAGTTTTATTTATTAAATGTATTTTTTATTGTAAAAAAGAATACGTTTTCTTAAATCATTAAATACAAAGATATCTGAAGAAACCTAAGAAAACTAACATTTGTAACTAAGAAGTAATATTTCTCTTTACTATACTTCTTAATCCCTAGTCGTTAGATAAATTACTCGCTGTCTCCATCTGTACTTCTTGCATTCAATCTGTCCTGTGAGTTTCAATTTCTCCAACCCTACTTTCCTCTTTATGTGAAAATCTAAGCTGCTCTTTCTGATTTTAAGTACAAGTAACAATTTTGTTTCCATTTTCCTTAAAACTTCCTAGTTGCTCGCGTGTTTAGTCTATGGTATTCGCATCATCCTTCTGTAGAACAACATTTTTGATGCTTCGAATCTATTCATCTGTGACAGAATTTTTCAGCGTTGGCTGCCATATAGATGGGGAGTTATGACATAACAGTTCACCAGACTTTCTTTGTTTCTCTTGCCTCGAGTTGCCCCTTCATCCCGGAACTAAATTTGCCAGTATGTATTGCCAAATAGGACGGTTGATATAATATCAACCGTCCTATTTGGCAATACATACTGGCAAATTTAGTTAAGCACTGTTGCTTCGCGTGTCCTCTTCATCTGTAAGTAAATTGTCCAGTATCCATTGCCATACAGGAGAGTTGACATTACAACTCATTTTAACACTCTTTTTTCTAATTATGTTGCCTCGAGTCTCCTCCTAGCAATGTCTTTCACGAATCCAGTGTTCTCGCCTTATTTTTGGTCTAATTCTTATAGGCGCTCTGTTCATCAAAATTCGAACAATAAGTGGCTTATGAAACTAAATGCTCGATGGAGCTCGCATTCATCTTTACTTGGCATCTTAGGAAACGCTATAAAATTTTATCTAATAAGGTCGTCAGCACTGTCATGTATGTCATTTAGAATATTGTATAAAGCTGAAATAGTGAGCAAAAATATGGCTATGAATCTTTGCATGACTAGAATATCGCAATGTAATTACATATTTATTAAACATGCGCCATTTTGTTTTTTGTTTTATTATCAAGTTTACATAGGAATTTTGGCAGGGAAATTTAAACAATGTTACTACTTCCATAAACACTCTTTTAATCGTATCACCCCGAGGCAAGGCGGTAACGCCATTGATGTGCAGGGGGCTATGTAATAGTGAAATGATTGGAAAAGAGAAAGCCGAAAACCACATCCTAAACAAGGAACAAGGGCTGAGCCTCTTACCCTGTTCAATAGACGTGGGTGGAGTGTGAACCGGGCGATAGATAGATCTATCTACTCCAATTGAAAAAAAAAACAAAGTAAGAAGATTGGAAAAGAGAAAGCCGGAAACCACATCCTAAACAGGGAACAAGGGATGAGCCTCTTAACCTGTTCAATAGACGTGGGTGGAGTCTTTTATGTTTAAGGGGTATTAATATTCTTATGGCTAGAAAATCGCAATATAATAGAACTTTTATCGAACATGCGTCATTTCGTTTTATTTTTACGTTTTTTGTGAGAAATATATTCACATAGCTTAGCGCTTAAGCAGTGAAAGGAAATTATCAAACATAACAAGACATACCTGGTATAGGAAAAACAATGTATTTGTCTTGCAAAAATATGCTGAATTTTGCTGCTACAGTGTAGCTTGGTATAGTCTCTTTTCTCTGCTTAGCTTGGTATAGTATCCTCCGTCTAGGAGTGGGATGAAAAAGACACAAGGAACTGCGATCCGCGACGTACAGGAACTTTCTTCTGGGTCAGCTTCTTTCACAGTTTCTTATCTTGGTATAAGATGATAGTGCTTAGAGAATTTTTCTCTAGGAAGGCAAGGCTTTGCCCATAGGGTATCCTTTTTAAGGTAAGAAGGGTAACAAGAGATTTTCTCTGTTACAAAGTTGTGGCATTAGCCTAAAAGATTACAAAGAATTGGTAAGATGGTCTCGATATAGCGAGACAAGTGGGCGCCAATTTAGGCCCTGCTGCAACAAAAATCCGGAGCGGCACAAATACGTCCGATACTGTTCGTGCTAGCTGAAAAAAGGAGAGATCAAAACCATCAGAAAAAAAACATAAAACCTCTGGTAAAGCCCGCCTAAAGTTCAAAACGAGGTTCGGGTTAAATCAGCCAATCAGGAGACCCGTTACATCTGTAAATTTCCGACATTTTGGGGGATTAATCTTTTTATAACAAGAATATCGCACAATAAAGGATGTTTATTGTACATGCGTCATTTTATGTTTATGTTCCTGGAGGATTTTTTATGACTAGAATATCAGAATATAATGAAATGTTTCTCGAACATATGTCATTCTATTTTCCGTTTCTGGGGGATTAATCTTTTATGATAAGAATTTCGAAATATAACGAAATGTTTATTGAACTTACATCATTTTATTTTACGTTCTTGGAGGATAATCTTTTTATGGTTAGAATATCAGAATATAACGGAATGTTTATCGAACATGAGTCAGTTTATGTTATTTTTACATTCTTGGTGGGGCAATCTTTTTATGACTAGAACATCGAAATAGAATGGAATATCTATCAAACATACGTCATTTTATCTTAAGTTCTTGTGAGATTAATCATTTTATGACGAGAATATTGGAATATAATAAAATGTTTATCAAACATGTGTCATTTGGTCTTCGTTTGCATTCTCGGGGGTTCCTCTTTTTATGACTAGAATATCGTAATCTTGGAATTATTTCGAACTTTTGTTCTCATCTTGATTGATATAGGTGTTATAATAGACACATCGTTTCGACCAAGTACCCTCTGGTCATCATCTGATGTCTTTAGATTGGCTGAAACATGAAAGAACAAGAATTGATTTCACAGGATATTTTGCAATAATCAACGAGATAATCCACATCAGCCAATCTAAAGACACCTGATGATGACCAGAGGGCACTTGGTCGAAACGTTGTGTTTATTATAACACCTATATCAACCAAGATGAGAACACACGTTCGAAATAATTCCAAGATTATTGAAAATTACTCATCTTAGAAAGAAATACAAATTATGACAATTGGCACAAACCCACTAACAAAGTTCAGTTGTCAAAATCCATCTGACTCTGAATATAAAAGGCTTCAAAAATACACCACTAAAGTCCCTTCGGGACGGTGGCGTAGGGGATATAGTAGTTTGTTATACATGTTTTAGTATCATCTAGTGGTCAGGAGTTCTTGGAATTAGTGGTGGCGAACCAAATTCCAACATGAAAGAAAGATAATTGATTTCACAGGATATTTCGCATTAATCAATGAGATACTCCTGATGATGACCAGAGGGTACTTGGTCGAAACGTTGTGTCTATTATAACACCTATATCAACCAAAATGAGGACAAAAATTCGAAATAATTCCAAGATTATTGAAAGTTACTCATCTCAGAAAGAAATACAAATTAGAATATCGGAATATAATGAAGTGTTTATCAATAAAACATATTTTCCCTCTTGAATTCACATGAACGCATCTGTAAATGGCCTTTCCAATTATGAGAAATCAAATGCATTCATTGATCACTTCTCTTTATCTGTATAGCATCTGCAATTAATTTGTGAGATTAATCTAAGTAGATTTGTCAACAGAACAATGCAATATCAAACAGATAAGTATAATTGTTAAACAGAATATATATATATATATATATATATATATATATATATACTAGCAGTATAGCCCAACGTTGCTCGGGTGTAATGAAAGCTTTAAAACTAATCCATGGTCCATGGTCCTGGAGCTCAGACTCTGTCTTATATGAAGTTTGGTGAGAATCGGAGAAAAATTGTGGATTTGTATTAAGGACATACAGACAGATAACAGACACACACACAAAAAAACATCTTGCCTTTTATATGTATATATTATCGATTTTCTTCACTATTGTAAGAAGTGCAACCTTGAAACTTCTGAATATCGTTTCTTATGTCTTTGTCTATGAGTGTATCAAATTTGATTAAAATCGGACCACTGTTTCTATAACCCAACTTTTTCGATTATCGATTTTCGATATTTATCGGGAGTACCTCGATATAAGACCTAGCTAAGAACACTCGCAGGCGCTTATAGTACAACTGTGTAAATTTTCAAGAAAATCGATTCAGCCGTTTCGGAATCTATAGGTAACGGATACACACACACATACAGACACACACACTCAGACAAAGTTCCATTTATAAATATGTTTATATATATATATATATATACACACACACACACACACACACACACATATTATATATATATATATATATATATATATATATACATGGCCGTATCTGACTACCGGGCACACCGGGCATGGGTCCGGGCCGATCCGTGCAATCATAGTGAAAATCCGGGCAAGGAAAAATGTCTTCGTCAGAAATCAAACTAAACAATTCACGAAGAAAGAAAGAAAGAAAGAAAGAAAGAAAGAAAGAAAGAAAGAAAGAAAGAAAGACGGAAAAAACATCCGAATGAACGCAGTAAAAATCTGTTTGTTTATTTATTAATTTTAGGAGAAAAGACTGGTTATACTCAAAAAGTCCGAACCTGATTTCCTGCTTTCTTTCACGTTCTGCGCCTAATTTCCATTGGAATAGCCGAAAAAATCCGCAAAAATCATAGTTTCTGGAAACAGATGACAGTGACGTCATCACATGGTCAACTAATAAATCCGGGCAATTCTCTGTGCCCGGTGTTTTTTTAGCATCAGCTACGGCCCTGTATACTATTTTAAGAACAAGGAATTTTTTTATTAGTCTCTAAAGCCCTTTTGTCCAAAATCTCATTAGGAGAAAAATCGTTGGAAAATGAATTAAACAAAAAGAACAGTAACGACGAAAATGAATAGCAAAAAAAAAAGAGGAAAACACGATAAAATAAATATACATATAAATAAATATACTTAAAATAGGTAACATTTGTTACTTTCCTTCCACAAATATGGGCACGGCTATCGCTCAACATTTAGTAGAGAATATAGCTTGTGCCAAGCTTTATTAGAAAAAATGGTTCAAAATTATAAATACGGCTGGTTAACAATAATCATTTAGAGATTTTGGAATCGGTCTCTATAGCATTAGGTAAACCATCTCGCTACCAGCAGAAGGATTTTGTAAAATCTCTGAATTTGTTGGGGGATATTTTATTTTAACTGTCCCTCGCTAATTATTTACACGTGAAGTCCCCTCCATTTGTCTAATTATCACCTGTTCCGATAGATGGCACGTGGCCTGGATGAGCAGCACCTTCCTTCTTATGAAGATGCCAAAATAGGTTGACTCTTGGTTAGCCTCAAAGGACATGTCGTTTTTCCGACGTGGAATTCAAATTCTGCCAGAAAGATGGAGAAAAGTCGTGGCTAGTGAGGGACAATATTTTCAGTGACATGTTTCTTGCTAATTTTTGTAAATAAAACATTACTTTTCATAAAAATCAGCGAGAAATTATTCAAATTCTTAAATATATATATATATATATATATATATATATATATATTTTAATTCAGATACTTCAATCCAAGGGAAAAAAGCAGGAAGGTAAATTCCAAAAAACCCGATCCTTATTAAAAATTTAATATATATATATATATATATATATATATATATATATATATATATATATATATATAATTTTGCGTTGGCACACTTATTCTTTTAAACGGTAAAATTAATGCGAACCAAACTGCAACTGTAGAAGTTCTTAATAGCAAAAATTATTATAAGTCCACAACACCAACAGGATGAAATGTGTATTTTCTTTTCCCATCAAGGACACCGCTACCTTAACCTGCTAGGAAAAAAGAATACAGTTTCAATTCCTGCCAGAATGCGTATTTTGTGCTAATAATGTCTTCAAATATAGACATGTTTCACTGGTTAAAATAACAGAGAAGCCTACACAAACAAGTGGAGCAATTAAAAAATATTTATAGAAATAGAAAATAATATGGCAATGAAACAAATACATTTAATATATATATATATATATATATATATATATATATATATATATATATATATAAGAATGAAGAAAATAATTGCAACGTTTAAAACATTATTTTAAAAGTGTTCAATATAAAAATAATGCAATGAATATTTATCAATTCTCTTTACCCTCAGCCTCGGTACCCTTACCAGTCTATCATCCTCCTTCTGACATTTCCTATATCTAACCCCTCTTTCTCTTTACCTTCCCCTATATAACCCCATGCGCAATAGTGGCAGTGGAATGCCTTGATTGGGGTGAAATGATTAAAAAAATGTTTTGTAGTTTGCACATGTTTTAAAGTAATAATTATATATATATATATATATATATATATATATATATATATTTTTTTTAATTCAGATACTTCAATCCAAGGGAAAAAAGCAGGAAGGTAAATTCCAAAAAACCCGATCCTAATTAATATTAAAAATTTATTTTAATATTAAAAAATGATACAGGAAGAGAGCTCCATGTAATAAAATATTACAGAGCAAATATATATATTAAAAAAAGGATTAATTCAAAGATGTTGAATGGCCATTTCGATATGACGATCCCCAATATGTATGTGTGAGTGCATAAGGAATATATATATATATATATATATATATATATATATATATATATATGTGTGTGTGTGTGCGTGTGTGTGTATATGTGTGCATGTATGTGTACACATGTATATTATGTCTATGTGTGTGCGCGTGTGTGTATATGTGTGCATGTATGTGTACACATGTATATTATGTCTATATGAATTTTTTGTATATAGGTGTGTACACACATATATATATGTGTGTATGCGCATGTATATGTATATTAGTGTGTAATAAATTGAATGTATGTGTGTGTATGTGTATGTATATATGTATTCTTATTCGTTAAATGGTGTGTGTGTATATATATATATATATATATATGTGTGTGTACTTCTATTGATATGTATATATAATAATTGTAATTTTTTTTTTTTTTTTTTTTTACCTAGTATTGTCTTTATTTAGTTTAATTTTAAATGACCTAATTTTTTTAAAAAAATAATTTTATTTCAAATCCTATATCTTTTTATTCCCTTTTATCAATAATTATGCCTTTTTAAGTAAAGGCTTTTTTTAATACTTCAACGTTTTGGGGAAATTAGATTTTTGAATTTGTCCAGCGTCTGTAATATTTAGAAAAAATTTTTTCTTTAGTTTCTTTCTTTTTCCCTCCCTTCCTTCTTTTATCTCTCTTACCAACTTTTTTCCGTGTTGCTTTAAATGATTCAACACGGCTGTCTGTTAATTTTTAGTTACATTCTCCCCTTTTTTTTGCAAACCCAGACGATGTCAATTTTTTTCTTTTCTTATTTATTTGATTTTATTCTATCCTTTTCTTTTTCTTTTTCCTTTTCTTTTTCTTTCCCTTTATTTTTATTTTTATTTTATTTTATTTTATTTTATTATTATTTATTTTTTAATTTCTTTGCAATCTATTTAAAAAGGAAAAGTAGAGTAATTTTTCTCCAGTTTCTGAAAGGTTTTTTTCTGTTGCTGAGGTGATGTGTCGCTCCCCGTGGGGATCGTCATATCGAAATGGCCATTCAACATCTTTGAATTAATCCTTTTTTTAATATATATATTTGCTCTGTAATATTTTATTACATGGAGCTCTCTTCCTGTATCATTTTTTAATATTAAAATAAATTTTTAATATTAATTAGGATCGGGTTTTTTGGAATTTACCTTCCTGCTTTTTTCCCTTGGATTGAAGTATCTGAATTAAAATATTTTGCTCCTACCTTTTGGTAGTTGAGCTCTCTTGGTTTATTCCCGGATTTTTTCTACCAATACAACACCACCTTTCCTATGGAGAAATTTACCCCGGAGTATTCTTTGAAGAATATTCCTTTTCCTAATCTGGATTCCTTTCTCTTTCATCTTACGGAAAAAATTGAAAGTTTTGTGAGGAGACTTCGATGGAAAGCCTACTTTTACCTGCGTTCAACGGATTCTTCTCCTGATTCTACAGAGTGCTTTGATTTGAAAACTCTAAGAACTCCACCGGTATGCAAATTTTTAAACTCGTTTGAAAAAGACCTTTTTAATTTGATCCCCAAAATCAAGTTCCGGGGTACTTCAAATGAATTCCAGGATTTATTAAAGTCGAACATTAATACCTTAAAGAATTCCAAAGACCTATGGATTAAATCGGACAAATCAAATAACATTTACAAGTGTAATACCACCAATTACCTAAATATCCTTAAAAATAGTATAACTAGTCATTACAAAATAGACAGAGGTAACCTAATTTTATCGGAAATTAACTCCGATATGGCTAAATTTGCAAATGAACTAAATATTAGTGATAGAATTGGAAAAATTTCTACCAAAGAAGCTTACATTTTATTTAAGGACCACAAGCCTAATTTCCAAAATAAATTACAAACTAGACTAATTAATCCTACTAAGAGTGAATTAGGCATAGTTTCTAGGGGGGTTCTGAAGAACTTAATAGAGGAGTTACAATCCAATTTACAACTGAATCTTTGGAAGAGTTCCTTAGATACCATAAAATGGTTTGATAATATCAATGACAAATCTAAATCCACTTTCCTTAAATTTGATATTGTGGATTTCTATTCCTCTATATCAAAAAAACTTCTTGTGGATTGTTTAGACTTTGCCAGGGGTTATGTTAATATTTCGGATTGTGACTATAGAATTATACTAGGAGCTAGAAAATCTATTCTCACCTTTGATAATTCTACTTGGACTAAAGGGCCTGAGGATAGTTTTGATGTCCCCATGGGAGCCTATGATTCTGCCCAGGTAGCAGATCTAATAGGCATTTATATTTTAGATATTTTAGGTAGATTTTTAGACCCTAAACTAATAGGCCTATATCGGGATGATGGACTGATATGTATTCCCAATTCCAATGGGCCTTACACTAATAGAATACATAAGAAAATTATCAGAGCCCTAAATTTTCTTGGTTTTAAGGTTGAGGTTACTTCCAATCTCAAAATTGTAAACTATCTAGATATCACCCTTAACTTAAAGAATGGTTCCTACCAACCCTTCCTCAAAGAAAATAGTTCCCCCACCTATATAAATAGTTTATCCAACCACCCTAAGAATATTATAAGACAAATACCCAAGATAGTAAACAATAGGGTTAACCAATTATCTTCCAATATAAAAATTTTCAACGCAAGCAAAGAAATTTACGATAAGGCCCTTCAGAAAAGCGGTTTTGTTAATAAGTTAAAGTATGATAAGCCTGCTATAAACCCTGAATCTTCAAAAACTAAAAACACCCGAAAATGTAGAAAAAGGAAGATAATTTGGTTTAACCCTCCTTATTGTAAGCTAACTAATATAAATATTGGTAAGTATTTTCTCAAATTAATTGATAAACATTTTAATAATAATAACAATCCCTTAAATAAAATTTTTAATAGATTCACCCTAAAAATTAGTTATTCTTGCACCTCTAATATAGATAATATAATTAATTCCCACAATAAACAAGTTTTAACGAACCTAAATAATACGGAAGCTAAATCCGGAATTGTCGACAAATGCAATTGTTATTCTGTGGATGCCTGCCCGGTGCAAGGCAAATGTAAATCCACTCATGTAATTTATGAAGCCCGCATTTCTCCATCTAATAACAAGGACAGTTACCGGAGCTATATTGGCATGTCCGCGGGCTCTTTCAAACAGAGGCTTTATAATCACAGGTACTCGTTTTCGAACCCTAAACAGAGATTCCAGACGGCACTGTCACGTAGGTTCTGGGAAATGAAGGAGGAGGGGCAGGACCCCATAATCAGCTGGAAATTAATAGGCTCAGCTTGTACTCCTAAAAGTTTTCGTGATAGGTGTCGTCTGTGTTTATTGGAGAAGATTCTGATTTTGAAGTATCCTCATCAGGACTTACTTTTGAACTTTAGAAGGGAATTTATAAACAAGTGCCGCCATAGGGCGGATTTTAAAATTTAACTTCTAATTTTTAATTTTTAAATTCTATATTTTTCTATAATTTTTTATTATTTTAAAAAAATTTTTTAATTTTAATTTTAATTTTTTTTTTTTTTTTTTTTTTTTTTTTTTTTTTTTTATGTGTATGTTTGTGTGTGGATGTGCATATTTGTATATATGTATTTATGTATGTGGGCTATATGTTATTTTGGAAAAAAATTTTTTTAGCTATGTAAATGCTCCTTTTCATAATATTCATTAATATGTATGTGTGAGTGCATAAGGAATATATATATATATATATATATATATATATATATATATATATGTGTGTGTGCGTGTGTGTGTATATGTGTGCATGTATGTGTACACATGTATATTATGTCTATGTGTGTGCGCGTGTGTGTGTATATGTGTGCATGTATGTGTACACATGTATATTATGTCTATATGAATTTTTTGTATATAGGTGTGTACACACATATATATATGTGTGTATGCGCATGTATATGTATATTAGTGTGTAATAAATTGAATGTATGTGTGTGTATGTGTATGTATATATGTATTCTTATTCGTTAAATGGTGTGTGTGTATATATATATATATATATATATATGTGTGTGTGTACTTCTATTGATATGTATATATAATAATTGTAATTTTTTTTTTTTTTTTTTTTTTTTTTTTTACCTAGTATTGTCTTTATTTAGTTTAATTTTAAATGACCTAATTTTTTTAAAAAAATAATTTTATTTCAAATCCTATATCTTTTTATTCCCTTTTATCAATAATTATGCCTTTTTAAGTAAAGGCTTTTTTTAATACTTCAACGTTTTGGGGAAATTAGATTTTTGAATTTGTCCAGCGTCTGTAATATTTAGAAAAAATTTTTTCTTTAGTTTCTTTCTTTTTCCCTCCCTTCCTTCTTTTATCTCTCTTACCAACTTTTTTCCGTGTTGCTTTAAATGATTCAACACGGCTGTCTGTTAATTTTTAGTTACATTCTCCCCTTTTTTTTGCAAACCCAGACGATGTCAATTTTTTTCTTTTCTTATTTATTTGATTTTATTCTATCCTTTTCTTTTTCTTTTTCCTTTTCTTTTTCTTTCCCTTTATTTTTATTTTTATTTTATTTTATTTTATTTTATTATTATTTATTTTTTAATTTCTTTGCAATCTATTTAAAAAGGAAAAGTAGAGTAATTTTTCTCCAGTTTCTGAAAGGTTTTTTTCTGTTGCTGAGGTGATGTGTCGCTCCCCGTGGGGATCGTCATATCGAAATGGCCATTCAACATCTTTGAATTAATCCTTTTTTTAATATATATATATATATATATATATATATATATATATATATATATATATATAATTATGGTTAGCGGCTGATGAGGGCAAAGTAAATGCACATGTGGTCATAGGTCACATGTTGTATGTAAGAAAAAAAAAAAAAAAAAAAATATATATATATATATATATATATATATATATATATATATATATATATATATATGAGAGTTTTGTAAATTGCTTGAAGCATTGTGTATTGTGTATATTAGGTGTATGGGTAGTTTTTGAAGGCTATCACAATGCGTTTAGTAAAATAAAGGAAGGTGCGGACCACGAGCGGAGGTGAAATTAAGCTCTCCTGAAGATGAGGCTATGATTTCGAAATATTAATGATTAATAAAAAGGTAATACCCAACACCTTCATTGCCTTCCTTCAACTTTCTAAACGCATTGTGATAGCCTTCTAAACCTACCCATATAGTTCGTGCAAGGATATATATATATATATATATATATATATATATATATATATATATATATCCTTGCACGAACCCTGTTTCTTGTGTTCACAGGAAAAAATAACAAATTTCTCCCATCAACCCTACAAACATTATCCATCTTTAACTTAACTTTCGATCGGTATATCTAACCACATTCCCTATCGTAAGGAAACAATAGGTTCAAATTTCTTTAGATATCATATCCTTACTATTACAACCGTATATCGCCTGATAAGGTGCTGAATATAGCATTGCAACACGACAGCTATTCTGTCGCGAAAAAATGTTTTTATTATAGATAATACGAATATTACTACAAATATTGCACTACTACGTATCAAACTCTGTTAAAAGTAAATGCTACGAACTACAGAACCTCCTTCCATTAATTCTTACTAGTAGTTAGTAAAATATATATATACAGTGGAACCTGTTGCATGCGACCGACATCAAAAACCGGTCGCATACGGCAGGTTGTCACTCACTAAATACTTCTGACCTATCCACCCTACAATCGTATATTTTACTCTCCAGAATGTACATATTTTAGTATTTTACCAAGTAATCTGGTAATAAATAAATGAGAACATAAGATGGTCTAACTTTAAGATGGTCTAAAAATTTATTCAGCATAATTATTTACAACCGTTAACAAAAAAATAGTATTTATTTATTCACCATACACATGTAGGCTTAAAAAAAAGTCAGTTATTGCAGTCTGTGTGGTGATTTTTTTTGTGTGGGGGTGGGGGGTTGTCATGTGACCCCCTTCGATTCTAATTGATGTTGGCACTTTTATTTCTCATAAAATATGTACGTTGGAAAATTTCGCGATGTATACGTTTTCCATTTTTCTTCGAAATGAGTTATAGGAAAAGACAATCTGTGATAACATATGAAAAAATAAACAAATATTCAAGAAAAAAAATATCAACGATCAGGGTAGAAAGAGAGAGAGAGAGAGAGAGAGAGAGAGAGAGAGAGAGAGAGAGTAAGATGATTGAGAAAAAATAAAGATAATGAAAGAGATAAAATTTAAATTTTACATAGATGCGAGTTATTCTCCTACGTCCGAATTTATCCAAGTTGGTACAGAAACGGACAAATCTCTTGAATTTGTCAAATGTAATAAGTAGATGTTAATGCAAGACAGACGCCACTTGAGCACCGCCATTTCAACAAATAATAAAAATTTGACACTTCACTACAATAACAAAACAAGAAAATGTTTCTGGCTTAGATTAAAGGAAAATGAAATAGATTACTAACTTAAATTATCCTAATTTAGAAGTTAGGACTGTACTGCCAAAATGAATTTTTGTCAAAGTAGGGGCTTGACCAATGAATTTATTCTTTCATGCTGGTCGGTGGTCGCATTTTGGAAGAGGTCACTCACTGGCGGGGGTCGGATACACCAGGTTCCACTGTATAGTCATCTGCAGACAGATCTGTTTCGCTCATCAGTACAATTAGACTCCGATTGCTTTTTAACCCAGGATTGAAACCCGACCGAATTGGCCTCCGTCGGCGATTCTACCTCTGAGCTATGGGCGCTCGATAGAAGGATGTTGACTTTTTAGCGTGTATATTATCATTATACACGCCTAATAGCTGAGAGTGTTCTAATTCATTGCTGAATGAACGATGCGTAGATGCTAGAGTAGCTACTGTTTTTTCAAAGTCTATCATTCTTCCAGAGTGCTCAATCAGGGTGTGAGAGCGTAAATAGTCATCCGCAGACAGATCTGTTTCGCTGGATCACAGCTCATCAACACACAGAGACTTGTACCAACCGAAATAACAAATAGACTTAAATAATGTTGACGAAACACGTAAATGATGGGTGGAGCGGGCGCTGTGCAAGGCAGAAAACCATGTGTTCTCATACCTAGAGGCACAGGCTGGATTATCAACTAAGTGTTGTCCAATAGCCGAATCATGATATATCATATATCATGAAGATGATATATATATATATATATATATATATATATATATATATATATCGAGGGAAAACTCAACGCATCATCGAAACCGGGTTATAAACTTTGTATGCAATCTTATGGGCATGTGTGGTTTGCATATATGTGTGTTTGTGTGTTATATATATATGTGTGTGTGTATGTGTGTGCGTGTGTGTGTGGGTAAGAACATATGGATGCATATATATATATATGAGGGAACAATGTCTCATCAGGTAGTAAAAGTTATTTTTGAAAAGAGATGGCAAAATTTTATTTTATTGGCAAAATTTTATTGGCAAAATTTTTTTTGGCAAAATTTTTTGTCTACGAGGTAAAGTGGGGAACATAAGAAAACCAGAATGGGGAATCATAAAAAGGACATAGAGAAAATAAAAAACAAAAAGAAGAAAACGAGAGAGAGAAAGAACTAAAGAAACATGTTTGGTTAATATACGTTAATACAAAACTTAAAAAATTTGAAGCCGGTCCGAATAAATTAAAGTAATCTATGGCATTTTTATACAATTCTGAAACTGGGTATTACTCCCCCAACACACACACACACACACACACATATATATATATATATATATATATATATTCCTTACCTGCAGCACGACTCGGAGTTGCATGCATAACATAGTATCAAGTTGTATTACATCAGGCACAAATTTATTAACACCACTACTCAATGTGCGATATTATATATATATATATATATATATATATATATATATATATATAATGAGTGCATACACACACACACACACACACACACACACACACATATATATATATATATATATATATATATGCGTGCGTGCAATAAAAAGTACACATACAAATAAAAACAACATGAATAAAGACAAAAGAAAAAATGTTCTTTACCAGCGCGTTTCGTCTTTTGATGAACTTTATCAAGATAAATATAAGGATTTTATTTTGCAACAGCTATTTATAAACAGTAGTAAAAATATAGGTAGGTTTGCAATTTTTTCAATTTACGAATGCTCAAAAATATTCTTAATGATAATTGTAAAAATCAAGGTAAATTATGGATTATAAGTGATTTAGTGTCTAATCAATGAAAGTGAGTAAACGTTTACTGCCAGTAGAGATTCTTGATAATACTTATGTATTACTCATGTCTTATGCCCCTTTCTATCTTTGTATATCTGCTGAATTCGTTTCCTGTCCGTATGCAGGCAGTTTTCTGCCAGTAGAGATTCTTGATAATACTTATGTATTACACATGTCTTATGCCACTTTCTATCTTTGTATATCTGCTGAATTCATTTCCTGTCCGTATGCAGGCAGTTTTCTGGCCATAGAGATTCTTGATAATACTTATGTATTACACATGTCTTATGCCCCTTTCTATCTTTGTATATCTGCTGACTTCATTTCCTGTTCGTATGCAGGCTGTTTTCTGCCAGTCGAGATTCTTGATAATACTTATGTATTGCACATGTCTTACACCCCTTTCTATCTTTGTATATCTGCTGAATTCATTTCCTGTCCGTATGCAGGCAGTTTTCTGGCCATAGAGATTCTTGATAATATTTATGTATTACACATGTCTTATGCCACTTTCTATCTTTGTATAACTGCTGAATTCGTTTCCTGTCCGTATGCAGGCAGTTTTCTGCCAGTAGAGTTTCTTGATAATACTTATGTATTGCACATGTCTTACACCCCTTTCTATCTTTGTATATCTGCTGAATTCATTTCCTGTCCGTATGCAGGCAGTTTTCTGCCAGTAGAGATTTTTGATAATACTTATGTATTACACATGCCTTATGCCCTTTCTATCTTTGTATATCTGCTGAATTCATTTCCTGTCCGTATGCAGGCAGTTTTCTGCTAATAGAGATTCTTGATAATACTTATGTATTACACATGTCTTACGCCCTTTTCTATCTTTGTATATCTGCTGAATTCGTTTCCTGTCAGTATGCAGGCAGTTTTCTGCCAGTAGAGATTTTTGATAATACTTATGTATTACACAAGTCTTCTGCCCCTTTCTATCTTTGTATATCTGCTGAATTCATTACCTGTTCATATGCAGGCAGTTTTCTGCCAGTAGAGGTTCTTGATTACTCTAATATCTTTCCCAAAGACCTCGAGCTGGCTGAGCATATCTAAATTCTTTTGGCGTCTAGGTGCCCTAAAAAGCTCATCATTCTGCTTTGGTTCGATCATATCTTACACATGTTAACCGAGGGAGAGAATGCCATGCAGGGCAAGTAGTGTAGAATGGGTATCCCGTAGGGAAGAATTATTCTGATGAAATAAAGCGTTGCATTTCTGTTGCTGGAATAGAACCAGAAGTCGTTAAACAAAATTCTGGGTGGACATGTCGCTGTTCAATTTTCACAAAGACAAAAATCGAGGGTGAGTTAAAACTTTTGACATCCCACACAATTATATGTGAAGGTTTGGGCATATGTATCGTTGCTAAATATTATCTTGAATATATCACTCCATAATTTTATACAACACAAACAACTGTTACTTTAAGAATGTAGTAAACTAAATGAAGACTATACTTAGCTTCATTCAGTCGTTCAGGTAACCTTCTCCCGATCATATTGGAAACAGGCAAAATGGCGGCCGAACAGGCAAGAGAAAATCAAAGGGAGGAATGAGGTTTGAGACGAAACTTTCTGGTAGGTATGAAGGCATCAATCCCAGCTTTCACCTAGGAAGAAATCTCAGAGGCACAGTCATCAAATGGGAGATCGAACACTTTTCCCCAAGGGACGTCGTATAGGAAATCGCGAAAAGCGTGCAGGTCAGCTCTTTAGTAGCAGTAGGAGGTCCTATAGGTAGGAGGCTCCTGCGGGAGTGAGAGTGGTGAGAAATATTAAGAGTGACAACAGCATGGTCGGAGTTGCCGAGAGAGCAAAGCTTGGCAGGAGTCAGGTGCAGAGGTAAAGCATAGATCTAGTAGAGAGGCGTGTTCAGAGAGATTGCTGGGAAAGCGTGTGGGGAGGTCCACTACTTGCGTAAGGGATTGGGAAATGGCAAAGTTCATGGCGTGGATGCCAGCTGAACCAGTATCAGAGTTTTTAAGCCACTCAGCATGATAGGCGTTAAGATCTCCGGATACAAATATTTGAGTGAATGGGTGGGAGGAAGTAGCCTTATCTATATTATCAGAAAAGCTGTCTAGAAAGGAGCAATCTGGAGAGGAAGGGGAACGGTAAAGAAAGAAAAGGTAGCTAACTGAACTGAGAAATGACAGACATAGACATACATATTGGTGGTCAGGGGATTCGAGCGATGTCACACTAGCTACAGGGAGGTGTTCACTGATGTAGACCCCCAGCTCATGCATATAGACAGTGGAATCCTTCCTTAAGAGGGGAAGATAGCCAGGGATCGAGAAGTCAGAGGAGGGATTTGACTAAATAAAGACTGTACTTAGCGTCATTCAGTCGTTCAGGTAACCCTCTCCCGATCATATTAGAAACAAGCGCAATGGTGTTATTGTATAAATTTGGTTGGGGTCATAGAAAGTAGTTCTGCCACAAGTCAATACCTCTCAAAGGTCTTGTGTTAATACACTTGCGTTCACCATTTCTGAGATCAGATACCGTACGATCTGCCTTTGTCGCTCTTAGAATACATCGATCTACGCGAGCATGTGCATGACATACCATATAGCATTTTCAGGTCGAAATTGTGGCCGAATTTATTTCTGTGTATGACTAGTGCATTTGTTAAATTGTTATTTATGATGTCTCTTTTGAGTTCAAA